>PVLC010002710.1:0-109347 GCA_004027655.1 Graphiurus murinus
GAGAGAGAAAGAAGAAGAAGAAGAAGAAGAAGAAGAAGAAGAAGAAGAAGAAGAAGAAGAAGAGAGGAGAGAGGAGAGAGGAGAGAGAGTATGCTAGTATGCTGAGCAGTATTGACAGAGAGCCGGACAGACAGAGCCACCCAAGGGAGCAGGTGGGTGTGGCTTCCTGGTCACAGGGTGCTCTGAATTTCTGTCTCTGCCAAGAGCTGTTCATTCTAATTGGGGTAGCGGATGGGAGTGATACTTAAAAAAGGGAGGGAGGCCTGGGCGTGGTAATCCCAGCATTTGGGAGGCTGAGACCAGAGGATCCAGGTTCCCGGCCAGCCTCAGCTACCTAGTGAGGCACTCCGCAACTTAGTGAGACCCCGTTTCAAAATAAAGAATAAAAAATAGGGCTGGGGGTATAGCTCGGAGGTAGAATGCCTCTGAGTTCAATTCCCGGTACCACAAAAAAAAAAAAAAAAAAAAAAAAAAAAAAATGGGAGGGAGGGAAAGTGCATGATACTACTGCATACTCAATTAAAGAAAGAAAAAGGAAGAAGGAAGGATGTCCAGGAAGTAGCACCCAGGCAGGGCCCCACAATGTCTAATTTTGCAAGAAATAAAGGGCACTCTCTTGAGTGTCTTGGTGGTTTGATTGGTTGCATAGAAGCTTTTGAGTTTAATGTCATCCCACTTAGTAATTCTCATTTTAATTTTTTGTGCTTTGGAGTCTTATTGAGGAAGTTTCTACCGGGGCTTATATTTTGGAGTATTGGTCCTACGTTTTCTTCTAGTAATTGCAAAGTTTCTGGTCTAACTTCCAGGTCTTTGATCCATCTTGAGTTCACTCTTGTGCAGGTGAGAAGTTGGGGTTTAATTCCATTTTTCCACAAACAGATAACCAGTTTTGATAGCACTACTTGTTGAAAAGACTTTTTTCCAGTGAATGTTTTTGATACCTTTGTCAAAAATCAACTGGCTGTAAGCTTGTGGATTTGTTTCTGAATCTTCTATTCTGTTTCATTGGTCTATGTGTCTGTTTTTATGTCAATACTATCCTGTTTTTATTACTATATCTCTGCATAATAGCCAAATTATGGAACCAGCCTGGCTGTCCATCAATAAACAATTGGATTACAAAATCAATGGATTACAAAATTATGGGATATATGCACACAATAGAATTCTAATCAGCCAGAAAGAAGAACAAAAGTATGTCATTTGCAAGAAAATGGATGGAACTAGAGAATATTAAGTGAGATCACCCTGTTTCAGAAAATGAAGGGTCTTGTGTTTTCCCTCACATGTGGAAGCTAGGGAGAAATTTAGGACATAAAGTAGATTCCAGACAAAGAAGGAGAAACTTCGGTGGAGGGATGGAGGGGGTCTAGAGGAGAAAGGAAGTTGAAGGGAGGGAGATCTGATGAAGGAAACACTTCAGTGGACGTGATGTAAAAGTACAAAGCTATCAACGCCACCCCAATACCCTGTGTGTGGAAGGGAAGGGAGCAGGGTGAATGTGGGGAGAAGCTCCCCAAGTGCTGTGTGCACGCATGTATCTATCTGCTAGTCCTGGAAGGATCTAGGGACCCAGAGAAGTTGTCCATCTAGAACTAAAGAGCCCAGAGAGACCAGAGGAGTTCTGGCCGCTGGTACCAATCTCACCTCCGCCGGAGTTATCATGGTCTTTTTGGAGAAAGGCGGTACTTTGGTCCTAAGTTTTTATAACTTGCTACTATTGAATAATAATTTGTAGGCTCCGCGAAATAGAAATCAATGGAAACTATAAAGATGTTCCAGTTTTAGCTTCTCCTTTCCTGTTGATTCTATTCAGGATGGCTTTTGGTGGTTTATGAAGGCTACTTACCTCAAGATACTGAGCAGAGACCTGTCATCACCTTGGAGATGGCTTGTTTCAGTATTTAATTCCTGCTTAGATTCAGATTGTTACTGCAATTTCAGAGCAAAGGAATTCCAACACTAAGGAAAGTACAAGCATGCAGTTCCATGAGTAGGAATGTGTTGCACATGTCTGTGAATGCATGCCGGTGTGTGTGTGTGTGTGTGTGTGTGTGTGTGTGTGTGTGTGTGCACGCTCACATGCATGCTTGTGTGATGGGCACTGCACAATTTAAAGCCACTCCTCATCAGTGAGAGCCAATAATGAACAATGCAGGGAATTTGGTGCAGGCCCGGGTGGGCGGACTTTTACTTCAATCTGAACTCCAGTCAAAGCCAGTGCTGTGGACTAACTGTGTCCCCTCAAAACGGGACGCCACCTGCAGACCAGGCCTTTAGGAGGTACTTGAGGTTAAAGAGGTCATGGGTGGGGCCCTGCTCAGTTAGGTCTGGGGTCCTTATAGGAAGAAGAGGCTTACTGTCTCTAAAAGAAGGGAATAAGCCAGTTCATCACGTTTCCTCTGGCACAGAACACTCCCACTGCCCCCTCAGGACCCAGCAAGAAGGCGGCCATCGCAGGCTCAGAAGAGAAGCCTTTTCCAAGAACTTAATGGGGCTGATGCCTTGACCTTGACTTCCTAGAACCAGGAGAAGCAGTCCTGTGGTCTAACCGTGGGTGTGGGACTTTGTTAGAGCAGCCCAGGCCACTAGACTGTCCATCTTGTAGAGGGTGCCGTGGCTCCAGGGCTGTGATGGACACCCCAGTGTTTCTGGCCTCCGGGGACAGCCAGATCCAGCGTCTTGGCATTCTCCCACTCACTGCCTGGTCACATGGAGCAAAGCACTCTGCGGGTGAGGAGAGACTTGGAGTCTGGGAAACAGTCTTGGTGCTTCAGGGAGGTGCGGGCTGAGGTCTGCGTACTTGCAGCCTCAAGTGGCAGCGTCCGCCACGGGTCTCCTGTTATTTCTATACCAGTGAAAACCATTAGCCACAGTAAATGAAGTTCTACTGAACGGATGTCCCAGGCTGAGGGTGCCCAGTCACAGACCACAGGGACTCGTTCCCTAATAAACCAATATCGGCTTGGAAAGCCCTTCAGAGATGAGTGCTTTCCCAGTACCCTTAGTTTAATCGATACAAATCCTAGGAAAAATTAAGTGTGCTGCTTCCTGCTCTGGCAAGTTATGGGGGAAAGACAGGGATCTTGCCTCCCTCGTGTTCAGGCTGCACAAACGTGGGCTTCCCTGACCCCCTGGACAAAGCTATAGCTCACACCTACCTGTGGGGTCCTGGCAGAGCCGTCAGAAGTCAAAAGGCTATGCCCGTGTAGACAGTTCTTTAACTTACTCAAATTCTGATGAAACTGGTTCTTTGTGTTACTCACAGTCTCTGTGGCCTCCAAGAATGGACGGGCATCAGCGTGTGAATATGAGAACGAGTTTAAACAGGGCTGCGGGGGCAGGACGCAGTGATGGTGAGAAAGAGAAACAGGAACATACAAGAAATGAGCTTCCACGGTGGGAAGTGCCGGCTGGTGACAGGAGCCTTGAGCGGCAACACAGGGCAAAGGAGGCTCTGGGCCCTGAGCGGTCTCGGGGAACTGGGGACCCCCGGGGCGTTCAGTGGTAACAGGGACCAGGGAGCCTTCTGGGCCTGGCTCAGGGTGCGCCAGGACAAAGCTATCGTTCATCAAGCAGAAGTATGTCATGCAATAAATTGGAGAGTCTGAGAAGAGCCAGGTCAGGGAGGGAAGATGGGGAGGAGGAAGGGGGGGGTGCAGCCTCAGGGGAAGGGAGCAGAAGTATGGCAGATAAACAGAGGAAGGGCAGAGGGACTTGTTTAGCTTACAGAGCCCGGGAAGTCTGGACTTAGGACACCAGAGGCAGAGAAGAGGAAAAGTTGGGACCAAGGGTTCAAGTGCACATGGAGATGCGTCGGTGTGGTAAATGGGGGTGGGGTTCCCTGCAGGGCACACAGCGTGCAGAGGGTTTGGTTGCACTCATCTTGCTTATAAGGAAACGGCAGCAGTCAGTAAGAGGAGGGGACTTCAAGACCCTGATCATCTCAATGAAAGATGGGTAGAAAATGTGGTGTGTATGCGCTAGCACCCCACCATGAAAGTTCTAAGACTAAATAAGAAAGCAACCTTGCAGGGGTATGTGATTACCCTCAAGCAGGCCTACATGAGAAGCTCCAGCTCCTTCTTCTGAGGTGCCGAGGTGGTGCTAAGACAGGGTGTGCCCACACCTGGAGGAGGTGGTATCCGTTTTGGAAAGATGAGACTCCGGGGAGAAGCAGCTTCAAAAAACCCACTCCATTGCAGTGCTCACTTTGCCCACTTGACATCATGATCACCTCTGATTTTCAAACAGATGGAGATCGTGGGTTACATAGTTATCCCCACCTTAGAAATGAGAAGTCTGAGACTGAACTAGTCAAAATAATTGTTTGTAATATCATCCTTCTAGTAAGAGGAGGGAACTGACTGGCTCTCAAGCAAATGCTTTGCTTGAACAATTCAGGGAAGAGTCTGACCCTGGCCTAAGAGGCTAACCCGATCACTTGGTGTCTCTGTGGTTTCATAAAAGTCCCTTGGCACGGAGTCTTGGTGTTCACAGAGTCTGAGCACACACCACACGTGGCTCCCGGGAGCAAGAGACAGTGCAGTCATTTGTTTGCATACTTAATAAACAGCAAACATCCTTCATTCTATGTTTCGTGGAAAACACTTAAAAATATTCATTGAGAGTCTGGTTTTGCAGAAAACCTTAGGGATGAACATAATCAATAATTTGAAGAGACAGAAGAAGTCAAAGTTATGGTAGTGGAGACTCCATACTTAAGCCTGAAAATCTGTTGTTATATTTATGTCTCATGTATAGGAGCATGAAGCTGGACATAAAGTTGGAGAAGTGCTTCTATAGTCGCAAAAATTTAGACTCACTTCCTCGTGGGAATAATGTTTGAAGACTAAGTGCTGCTTGGATGTTCAGGTCATGACCACATGTGCGGTATACTCCACACTGCTGTTTTGCTACCTGGCCTTGAGAGATTCAAAGAATTACAAACTTTTATTTATTTATTTATTTATTTATTTATTTATTTATTTATTTATTTATTTATTTATTTATTTATTTTGCAGTACTGGGGACTGAACCCTGGGGCATTCTACCTCCGAGCTACACTTCCAGTCCTATTTTTTTTTTAATTCTTTATTTTGAAACAGGGTCTCACTAAGTTGAGGAGGGCCTCACTAAGTAGCTGAGGCTGGCCGCGAACCTGCGATCCTCCTGTCTCAGCCTCCCAAAACTCCAGGGGGGAAGCAGCTTCAAAGCCACTCCATTGCTGGGTTTGTACAGATTTCACTCCTGGAAGCAGATTATTTCCTGAAAGTGTCTCGTCCTTTCCTACCTTCTATTTTTCACACTAAATGTCAGTGTGTGTGTGTTGGGGGTGGGGGGGAGGCCAGGCAGGGGAGGGGAAGCTCCGGGGGTGGGTTTCTGTCTGACTCTGTGCTCCTGTTCATGGTGGTCATGGTGCTTCTGTGTGTAGTGTATCTGTGCACCCATGTATGTGCATACACATGAGTGAGTCTGTGTGTATAGGATGTGTGCTTCTGCAGGTCTGCATATCTGTGCATGTGCATATACACATGTGTGCCTATACTTACAGTGCATGCTTCTATGCTCCTGTGTATCTATGTATGGACACATACACATGTGTGTTTATAATGTGTGTGGTTCTGTGTGTCTGTTTATCTATGTGTCTGCATATACATATGTGTCTGCTCATATACTGAGTGTGCTTCTGCGTGTCTGTGGGTCTATATAATGTGTGCGCGTATATACATGTGTGTCTCTGCATATAGTGAGTGTGCTGCTGCCTATCTGTGTGTCTATGTATATGAGTATACATGTGTGTCTATACAGTGTGTGTGCTTCCGTATAGAAGCACAGTGCGTATCTGTGCTGGTGCATATACAGGTGCATCTGTGTACATTGGTATCAAAGGCAGATTCCTCCTTGCAAGTGAGAGAGTGATGGGAGTGTGTGAAGCTCCCCAGCACCAGCCTAGAGACAAAGGTTTGGGATTCCTAGGACAGCAGGGAGCCTGTTCTGTTCTCTGATAGGACCTCAGGGGCAGATGGCCTCCGGGGCCCCTGGGGAGGGGGAACACTTGTCACTGGAACCCAAGCTCTGCGCAACAGCTCCTGGGGGGCACGGTGACAGTGGGGAAGCCAGCTGAGCTTAAGGGACCTTGGTGACGAAGGAGGACCTTATGCTGGGAAGGCCACTCGGGTCCTGGTCAGAGAGAGGTCCACAGCTTCCCAGGAGCCAGGCATGGGAGGGGCCAGGAATCAGAGGGGGGATTTCCTACCATCTCAATGATTAAGCTCAGAAATAGATTGTTTTTCTTTGGCCAGAAATAATGAGATAAAAAGTTTAGTGAACTTGTGTATGTGTGTGTGTGTGTGTGTGTGTGTGTGTGTGTGTGTGTGTGAGCATGTGGGCATGCATATATGTTCATGTAGATACAGTTACACACATATCATATGTATAATGTCTGTATATGTATTGTAAAATACATACAACTCACTGGGATTTATTCCACGACCAGATAAAGAACTAGAATTTTGCTAAACCTTAGAATTCCTGATAATGAAAACCCCGCCCCACCGTGCCTGGGTGCTCAGCTGGCCTAGCACCCTGGGGAGCTTCACACAGACAGGCGTACACCCTTGTGATTGTCCGTTGTTGGTGGTGGAGAACTTCACTCTTGTTTACACTTGTGGTGTAAGTGTGTCAAGATTTATTCACACTGTTTTTTAATGAACTTTGGGTTGTTTCCATATTGGCTTGTTATAAACACAGTCGCATTGTTGTGAATACAATTGTGTCAGACCTTGGTGCACCTGTGCCCTACTTTCTTCTGGGTGTGTAATAGGAGTGGGCTTGGTGGTAGGCACACGGCCTCCTGTGGCCAGTACAGCCAAACCAGAGTTGTGCAGATGTATGCCCCAAAGACGAATGCACAGGAGCGTGGGACGCCCCCTCCCCACCTCGGCAGTGCCCTGGCTGTCGGGGCACTTTTAATATTGGAGTGGAAGTGTATCAGGGAGCATCCTGTTGTCCCTCAATTTGCATATCGTTAATGTGTAATGGCATGGAGCTTTCCAAAGCTCATTGGCCACTTGGAGCTTTCTAAAGGAAACTGGTAGGGTTTTATTTTTATTTTTCAATTGTTTTTCAGGTGTTCTCTCTTTCTATCTCTTCATAGCACTCTCCCAACACACATGCACACACACACAACCATCCATTGTGTGTTCATATACACACACATATATACACATGTGGATGGACGGAGAGATACAGATAAGAATCTTTTGCTGGGCCTTATTCTATGCTGTGCTTGGCCTTTTTAACCTCCCTAATCTGGTTTTCCAATGAACAAAACTTCTTTTTTTTTTTTTTTTTCTTTTTTTTTTTGCGGTACTGGGATGGAGGATGGAACCTGGGGGCATTCTACCTCCGAGCTACAGCCCCAGCCCTATTTTTTTTATTCTTTATTTTTGAAACAGGGTCTCACTAAGTTGTGGAGTGCCTCACTAAGCAGCTGAGGCTGGCTGCAAACCCAGATCCTTCAGTCTCAGCCTCCCAAATGCTGGGATTGCAAGCATGCGCCCCCACGCCTGGTGAATTTCTTCATTTTGTTGAATATAAACTAACAGGCTTTTTAACTTTTTTTTACTATTTTATTAATATTTTTGTTTGTGTCATGTTTAAGAAATCCTGGCTTAGCCGGGCGTGGTGGCGCACGCTTGTAATCCCAGCATTCGGGAGGCTGAGACCAGAGGATCCGGGTTCGCGGCCAGCCTCAGCTACCTAGTGAGGCACTCCGCAACTTAGTGAGACTCGGTTTCAAAATAAAGAATAAAAACTAGGGCTGGGGGTATACCTCGGAGGAAGAATGCCCCTGAGTTCAATCCCCAGTACCGCAAAAAAAAAAAAAAAAAAGAAATCCTGGCTTACTCTAAGGATACAAAGATAATGTCCCATGCTTCTTCATGAAGTATTATTATTTTACTCTTCTTTATCCATTCTATGACTTCTAAAAAAATAGTCTATGTTTTGTATCTAGCAAACTTGCTAAAATTTACTTATTAATTCCAACTTTCTTTGTAGCTCACTCTGAATTTTACTTATATACAATCAAGCCATCCACAAAAATAACAGCTGTACTTCTTCCTTTCCTACCTTTATACATTATGTTCTTATATTTTAATTATACTTCGCCTCATTACTGATCTTGCTGGGATTTCCAGAGTAATGTTGACTAGAAGAGTGATAGGACATTCTTGTTTTTCTCCAAGCTCAGGGGAGGAATGTTTAATATTTACCATTAAGGTCACAAGAAGGTATGAACAATGAGAGTATCAGGATATTTATTTGTCTTCTGTGATATAAAACACCTCATTATCACAGGTGTTGGGACTGGGAGGTGCACACTTGGACACTAAAATGAGGTGAAGCACCCAGATAGTTGCTGAATGGTAGGTAAAAACAAAAGTTATGTATGCAACATCATCTAGAAAAGTTTGATTAGATTCGGCAATGTCCTCATCATTATAAAGTAGCACTTTTAAAACAATGACTTGATTTTATTAGAAGGTTAGGAAAGTTGTTTCTCTCAGTATAGCTTGAGAAAAGCAGGATTATTATCGGTTATAAAGAAAATAACAGATATCTTAATAACTGCCTATACTATTTGAGGAGTTATTATAACCAAACATATGACTCTTTTCCCTCTATTCAATATATTTCCGTTCAACGTGGTTTTAATTTTCTCTTCAAATTTCTTCTTTTACCTAGGTTAGTTAGAATAATGTTTCTTATTTTCTAAAGACTTGTGGACTTCTTTCTTCTATCTGTTATTGATTTCTAATTTATTTGCACTGTTTTCAAATAGCATACCTCTCTGGTTTCAGCCCTTTGAAATGGGTTGACCCTGCTTTATGGCTCACAATGGGTTTTCATTTCGGAAACCCTCCACATGTGCCTTAGAAGTACGTGGCCTCTGTGACTGTAGGTTTAGTGTGTGTGAGTTATTTTGAATCGATTTACAGTGTTATTCAAACCTACCTTGCCCTGATTTTTTTCTTGTTGTTGTTCTCTGTGGTTCTAGGTTTATAGTGCATTAGATAGGTTAAAGCCATGTGTTGAAGAGCATAGAAATTTGAGATTGCTGCATTTCTCCTTGACCTGACTTATTATCCTCTTGAAATGTACCTGTCTCTGGTAACACCGCATCAGTTTGTTTTAATACTTGTAATACATCTTCTTCCATTTTTCAATGTCAGCATATCTGTGTTATATGTAGCACATGTGTTTTGTAAAAAACAGTTATTTGAGTCTTTTTTCTCATTATTCAAATAGTGATGTGTTTATTTTAAATAGGATATTTCCATATATTCAGAAATCAGTGATATGATTGCTTATAAATCTACCATCTCACCATTTTTTTTGTTTCCTGTTTGCTGTTCCTTTGTTTCTCCTTGAACTAATAAAACAAAAACAAAAACAACAACAAAAAAAAAACCCCTTATTTGCTCTGTAGTATTATCTCTAAAGTCCCACAGTCCTGCCTGTGTTGCTTCTTTACGGTTTCCCTAGAAATTTCCACATGCATCTGTGAACTTTTTGCTTTCATTGTGTCCTGAAGAAGATGAGAATGTCCCACAGCTTAGCATCATCTGCCCTTGCCCTCCTTTTTCCACTCTTACAGTTTTTGCTTTTAAATATTTAAATCTCCCACAAAATGTTATTTTATAGAGAGCAGTCATTATGTTTTTATGTTTATCTGCACATCTCTCTTCTCCAGTCAACTTTATTACTTTCAAAGTACTGGACTTCCATGTGTTATCATTTTTCTTCACTAGAAAACTTTTCCTCTTTTCTTTCCCCTCCCTCCCTCCCTTCCTTCCTTCCTTCTTTCCTTTTCATCTCTGTCTCTCCTCTGAGATTAGTTCACTCAATGTTTTGCTTTCAACCTAGGTGAAAAATCTTTTAATCTTCCTTTTTGTGTTTATTATTTCACGATTCTGTTTTATCTCTATTAATATTACCCAGCATTACTGATGGTAAACAACCTTGCACTAGCACACTTACACTCCCATCTCTTGTTCTATTTTGTCACACATTTTAATTCTGCACATGTTATAAACCCCATAACTCAGGGTAGAGTTTTTTCTTTTTTTTTTTTTGTATGAAACAGTTAATTATCTTTTACATTTATTTAAATTTCAGGAGTGTTGCACATATTTATCAGCATTTATGCTTATCATTTCTGTTGCTCTTTCTTACTTTCAGTAGATCTAGATTTCTACCTGGAATTATTTCTCTTCTGTCTGAATAAATTATGCTAACATTTTTTGTTATATATGTCTGCTGTTCATAAATTCTCTGGTTTCTGCTTATTAGTAATCTTCATTTGTGAAATACATTTTTTGGGGGTAAAGAATTTCCTTCCTTCCTTTCTTCCTTCTTCCTTCCTTCCTTCATATATATATTAGGCTACTTGGTATTGTCCTACAGATCACCAATGCTATCTGTATTTTATTTCAGTTTTTTTGGCCTCTACTGCATACTTGTTGGTTTCTAACACTACGTCTTCAAATTTATGATCTTTCCTTCTGCATTGTCTATTTTGCTGATATTCTAATCTACTGTATTTTAGATTCAAGTTCACATATTTTGCTGTTTATAGGAGTTCCATATGCTTTTTTGTGTGTGTGTGTGTACTGAGGATTAAATCCAGGGGAGTTCCACCAAACCTATTTTATTTTTATTTTGAAACAAAATAGGGTCTCACTAAGTTGCTAAGTCTGGCTGCAAAACTGCAATTCTCCTGTCTCAGGTTCTCAAATACTAGAATTACAGGCATGTACCACCACCCCTGTCTTTCTATATACCTTTTAAAGACCTTTTATCTCTCTCTTATATTTATGCTTTCTTTCATTTTTGTGATCATATGAAACATTTCAACAGGTATTTTAAAATCCATTGTCTTCCATTTCCATTGTATATGTCTTTCCTGAGTTGTTTGTATTTATTATATGTTATCCTAGTTGGTAGTAATATTTTCCCAATTCTTTGCATATATGGCAACTATTTCTTGGGTACCATATATTGTGAAAGATTAGCAGACAGGTCTGTGGTTCAGAGGAGCTCTGGGAGACTGTAAGCATTGCCCTGATGTTGGTGGGCCATCAAAATTATATCACATAGGCCAGGGCAATGTGACCAAGCCACAGTCCCTAGTCATCCAGTAACAGCATTTGTCCTCTTTGTCCTCAACAGGTGCTTTGGGTGGGGTAGTTATGACCTTGCTAACCCTGATCCCACATGGTCTGCATCTCCACAAACATGCCATTAAAGAGCTGTGCTTGTAATATCTGATTTCAAATAACACTACAGAGCTATAATAACAAAACAGCATGGTACTGACATAAAGACATAGACCAATGGAAAAGGATGAAAGGCACAGAGACAATGTCAAACAGCTGCAGTCATCTGACCCTTGACAAAAGTTCCAAACACATAGGTTGTTGAAGATACAGCTTTTTAATAAATGGTTCTGAGAAAAGTAGATAGCCACATGCAGAAGGATGAGGCTAGAATCCAGTCACTCATCCTGTACAAAAGTCAACTCAAAATGGATCAAAAGCCGGGCGTGATGGTGCACTCGTGTAATCCCAGTACTTGGGAAGCTGAGACCAGAGGATCCGGGTTCACGGCCAGCTGAGGCTTACTTAGTGAGGCCCTCCGCAACTTAGTGAGACCCCATTTCAAAATAAAGAATAAAAAATAGGGCTGGGGGTGTAGCTCAGAGGTAGAATGCCCCTGGGTTCCATCCCCAGTACCACATAAACACACACACACACACACACACACACACACACACACACACACACACACTAGATAAAAAACCTAGGACTTAGATAGAAATTTTGCAAAACTAGAAGAAGAAGGAGAAGAAAAAAAACCCATAGGATCAACATTTTATTATATAGGCGCAAGCAGTAACTTCTTCATTAAGACCCCTATAGCTCAAGAAATAAGAGAAGGAATCAATAACTGGGACGATGGCATCAAATTAAAAAGCTTCTGTACAATGACTACAAAAAACTGTTAAGAACATGAAAAGAGAACCTGGAGAATGGGAGAAAATATTTGCCAACTAGTCCTCTGACAGAGGACTTATATCAAGAATATATAAAGAATGCACAAAACTTAATACCAAAGAATAAATAACCTAACCAATAAATGAGCATGTAAGCTAAACAGATACTTCTAAAAAAAAAGGAATATAAATGGCCAAATATTTGAAAAACACATTCAACATCCTTAACCATTAAGGAAATGCAAATCAGACTATACTGAGATTCTTTCTAACACAACTTAGAATGTCAATCATCAAGAATACAAATAATGGTGGGTGGTACAAACTTGTAATCCCAGTACTTGGGAGGTACAAACTTGGTGGTGGGTGGTACAAACTTGTAATCCCAGTACTTGGGAGGCTGAGACTGGAGGATCACAGGTTTGTGGCCAGCTTCAGCTACTTAGTGAGACCCTGTTTCAAAATAAAGAATAAAAAATAGGACTAGGGGTATGGCTTGGAGGTAGAATGCCCCTGGGTTCAACCCCCAGTACCACAAACACACACACACACACACACACACACACACAAAACAAACACACAAACAACAATAACAACAAAAAATAATAATAAATGCTTGTGGGGATGTGAGAAAGAAGGAACCTTTATACATTGTTAGCAGCATGGTAAATTAGTACAACCACTGTGGAGACTGATATGCAGCTTCCTCAAAAGACCAAGAATAGAACCACTGTATGGCTCAGCTGTGTCACTACCTGATATTTATCCAAAAGAACTCAAGTCAGCATACTCTAGTGATACATGGATACCCATGTTTATAGCAGTGCAAATCACAATAGCCAAATGATGCAATCAACCTAGGTAGCCATCAACAGTTGAATGGATAAAGAAAGTGTGGCTTATCTCCACAGTGAAGTTTCACTCAGACATGAAGACAAACACAACTATGTCACCTGCTGGGAAGTGGGTACAACTGTAGCATTATGTTACGCAAAACAAGCCAGACTCAGAAAATCAAGGGTAATGTATTTTCTTCCATATATAGAGGCAGGAAATTTAAGAATGAAGATAGATGATCTCATGAAGATAGAAGGGAGGCTATTAAAGTAGAGAAAGGAGAATGGAGGACGGAGAGGGGCAGAAAAAAGGCGACACTGGGGAGCACATTTGATCAAATTATGTTACGTGCCCGGCACGAATATATTATAATTAATCCCACTTATGTGAATTGTAATGCACCAATAGAAAATCCAAAGAGTTGTGCTTATGTTATAGGTATTTAGGGTCTATCCTGTGTATCGGATTTGAGAAGAGACAAGAAGTGTCCCAAGGTAGTCAGCTGTTGACCACACAATGTCACTCAGTCTCCGAGGCCTGACCTTCGTCTTCAAAGTACATGCTGACCACAGAGCTTGGGAAACACGACGCACTGATTTGCTTCCTGTAGTTCATTCATTTGTGAGAAACAGAACGTGTCTGCTTATGTTGTGCCTAAACCCAGCAGCCTTCTGTTAACAGGCCCATTTCTGCATAACAGACACGTGGACATATTTTTTAGACTACTTCGTATATCACGTGCACTGTAGACTCCTCTGTTCGTCTGGAAAGTGAGGCTTTGATTTGCTTTTTCTTGACCGGTGTACTTCATGTAAAGGTATGTATGCTAGAATCAAACCAGGCAAACTATAGCATGTGAGTGTGTGTGTGTGTGTGTGTATGTGCACACGTGCCTGTGTATGTCTGTGTGTGTTTCCTAGCACTTACTCTACAATGGAAGACATTGTAGGATTAACTTACACCTTCCCTTTTTATTCTGACTCATTAATCTCAACGATCATAAAAATTCCTTTGAACTACATTTTTCCCTTTCTTTACGATCATCTTATTAATCTTGTATCAGATTAAATGTTTGGGAGCCGTCTGGCCCAGATGGCATCATTCTTTTTTAATTAATTAATATCTTTGTATACTTATTGGTACAACGTAATTTTACACAACACAGTGAGAATCAAAGCGATGGAAACCCGCATACGTACCGCCTCCTGGTTCCACCCTCCCTGTGTATGTTAGGTAGTGAAGCTGTCCTGTGTGGACTTCACTTTATTTGAACCGTTTCCTTCCTCCACCCTCCCCCTCCCCTTCCACTAGTCCACTGGTTTTTCTCCTCATTTGACCCAAGTCCCTTTTACTCAGTGTTTACCGCATGCTGTCTAGTCCCTGACATAGCGACCTTGGGGCTGAAGGATCCCTTGTTTAGGGGAGGTCTTGTGCATTGCAGGATCCCTGGCCTCTGCCTATTGGACGCCAGCAGCACCCAACTGCCCACGTGTGACAACCCAGATGTCTCCAGAAGTTTCCATGGGGAGAGGGGGCTGACAAAATTACTCCTGGTTGAGAACGTTTCATCCAAGGGAAGGTACTAATTAAGGACAGGTGTCCGATGCCCATAAATCGAAAAGGAACACGTTGAAATAAAAGGCGCTTAGAGTGCAGTATGTTGACGACTGCCAGAATACATTAAATACATCACATTATTCGCCGGCACAACACTCCTTTTGAGTGATTTTGGTATGTGTCTGCATAACAGCAGTTTCAAAGGAAAATAGTTTTGCTTGAAGTGAGAATTTATCCAAAGGTGAAATGAGAGGATCACATCCAACATTTGCCCTGGAAAGATTTAGAATTCTTATTCTCTTGACAGTAGAGGGAGGATTTTTTTTTCTTCGTTTTTAATTTTTTTTCCCCACTTTTGGTCCACCAGGGACATCTCAGATTCAGAATAAAGTATTGATATTCCACAAAAGACAAGTAGAAAGGGCTAATGCTCAGCTCTCGGTTGCAAATGCTGTGCAGAAAGATTTCCCTGAGTGCCAAGAAGAGGAACTTTTTTCTTTTTAGCAAAAAAGTGCAGAAACCTCAGTTAACTCACAGAAATAAAAGGGGTAGAGGGACCTGCCTGTCACTCAAAATAGTTGCAAGAAATCAGGGCTCTATCTGCAGATGCGGTTTTAAATAACTTACTCTGCTCTGTTTTGCTCGGACACATTCCCCTGAAAGTAGAAACCCGGCCGGTGTGCGAGGGAGTCAGAGAGGGCTGCGGCCAGCTCCCACAATCGCGCCAGAGCCTCCACGCAGGCACAAACACTGATGCCCAAGGTCATGGGGTCCAATGCCATCTTGAAACTCAAATCGTTGATAATTCGCTTTTCTTTTCATCTTGTAGGTGGCTGGAAAATTGTTCTCAGCTCTGCTCTTGTTGAGATCCTGGGGTGAGGGAAAAATAACTCACTGGAATGATGGAGATGGCACGCTAGCAGTGCTCCTCCTTGGTCAGGCCTCCGACGGGCCCTTTCCTTGCCATCCGTGAGTGGCAATTCCCAGAAGCTCTGAGGCCTGGCCATCACTGTTGGCCTCCATCTAATGGGTGGTGTGATGTGGTTTCCTTACCTTAAAAAATCTCTCAGAGAGCAGAACAACCCTGATCTACGTGCACTTCACCGAGCTTAACCAGACGCCCTGGACTGCAGTTCTGCAGCTGCAGGATGTTCCTGGCATGGGCCCTGGTAGTGAGGGGACAGGCAGCCACCATTCCTCCTGGGTCCTGGGGCACAGCCTGGAGTCTCAACACCTGAGCAGGAGCGTGGGTCAAGCCAGGGCTGTGCCATTCCGGAACTTTTCCAGCAGGCATGTGCTGGTGGTGTTCTTGCTGCTCTGACACACCAGCCAGAGAACGGCCTCCTGGAGCTGCGCCATCAAGAGGCAAGCTGGGGTTTTTCCCTCTTCCCCACACAGGCAATGCACAGAGAGCTGAGTGCTTCCTCCTGTCCGTCCATCCTACACGCAAGGCTCTCTGGACTGCCCCCTGCACATCGTGGGCCTCAGGCAGAAGCTCACGCCCTGGCTTTGCACACCATCATCTGGTTTCAAGCCCTCGGGACTTCTGGTCAAGAAGCTCTGCTCTGATCTGTCTGCAGTCTCTTCCCTGGTCCCGGGGCTCCAGCTGGCCACCACGTTTGCGCTCGGGCAGCACCCGGGCACTGAACTGGCTCTTCTTTATCTGACAACAAGGCCTGTGTCTTCAGATCTCTGCTTGTCTTTCTCAAGGGGGCTTTTGGAAGCACAGTGTCATGGTTGCTGCAGATGTCATAGGGGTAGTGTCACAGTGCTGCTGCGTGTTGGAATGGCCTGCCCAAGTCAGCTGCTGTGGGAGGGACTGGTGCAGGAGGGGTTTGTGCAGGAAGGACTGGTGCAGGAGGGGCTGGCTTGGAAACTGAGTTCTTCTCCTGATGTAGGTGCTCTGTTGAGTCTCTCTTATCTTCACCTTCCCCTCCTGGGGCCAGCTCCTTCTGCCCTGAGAAATCGCTCTTCATTATTTCTACTTTGCTCTGTTTTGCATAAAGGGAGAGGAAGAGAGAGGAAGAGGGGAGAGAAAGAGAGAGAGAGAGAGAGAGAGAGAGAGAGAGAGAGAGAGAGAGAGAGAGAATGCGACAAGAACAGAGTGGTGCATGCCTTATTTCGATTTTGTTTGTGGTCTTATTTTTTAAGTTCTTTGCTCTGGGCACTGTAATTGGAAAGGCACTTACTACATCCAATTTATAACTATTATTAATTTGAAATCTACATGCCGAATGTGAGCGAGGAAAGGCCCAGATCATTATCAATACTCTAACACCAGCAGAAAAATTAGTCAGGCACCTACCAGCCATAAATCCTCAGCGGTAGGAGATATCTGTTGCTGGTGAAGATGATCCTGATGTAATGGAAGCATTTAATGTAGAAAATGTTGTTCTATTTCTCTTCTTGATAGCACCCAGACAACCCGGGTGTCAAGGCGGAGGAGAAATGCAAGGGAGAAGGCTGCCCAAGGAAAGCCATATGTTTGCTGGGCTGATCAATACGAAGATTAACTTAACCAAGCAGAAGACTTATCAATCTTATTATTGATCAGTTTAGCAAACGTATTGGTGTGCTGTACAGTATGACAGGGAGTGGGGGCAGCGCTTCATCAGGCCCCTGGTAGATGAGCTGTCCCTGCGTTGGCTGTGGGACCTCAGGCTCAGGGGTCATGTGTCAGGAGCAAAGGTCACCTATCTTCTCTTCCCATGTGAGATGGTCTCTGCAGAAGGAGATCCACAGAGAGGCTGGAGGCAGATTATGCAGGTGGGTATTGTGTGCTGGATTCAAATTTAATCAGCAAACTCTTGGTCAGTAAGAGTCCCCCGTGACTCTTAATTTAAAAGAAAATGTAAGCATTTATCTGTTCAATATTTCATGAAAGCTTGGAGAAAATTAATGTAAGTATCCACATTTGTAAGAGATCCACTTGTGATAATTTAGTGTACATTAAACCTGAGTACTACAAAATGCTTCATCAGCATGCACACTTTCATATTTTATTCTTAAAAATGGAAAGTTATGATCTGAAATTTTTGAACCAATAAGCACTGTATTTTGAATCATTAGTATGAAATATTAGGATGTTTTAAGACAATATTCATGTAGCTCCTTAAATTTTCTATTTCTTCATTCAGTAAATTTGCACCGTGTATGAAGTCAGAGTCTTCTGGTTTCCAACATCAGACTAGCTGACCCCATGCTTCCGGCAGGAATCCTTGGAAGGGTGAAGAGAGGGGCAGCCCGGCCATGAGCTAAAGCCACTTTCCATTGCTCTCACCAAGGCAGGAAGCAAGTGGAACGTCCTTGGCTAAATTGTTGACCTTTAATCTGCAACTTGAGTAGTTTTGTTATACATCTAAATTCCTTTCCTAGCTAATTCCATAATTGTTTGCCCTATACCATCCCATTTCATAAGGTTCAGTCTCCTCGTACTTTCTGCGGAAGCCTTTGGAAGCAGTTGTCCGGGGAAGGACCCTCTTTTGTTTCCTTTTCAGGTAGCAGAGAGGATAGCACGGGATTCTGTGGGGTAGAAGGCATTCCACCTGTCTCTCCTGGAGAGGAGGCGGATGCTGGTCAAGCTCGTGGCTGTGTGCTTCAGGGAATTCTGGGTCAGGACAGAAGAGAAGTACAGTTTTTAAAGTCAGTGTTTATTACTTTTTTGTGATGATTACTTTCTCTGTGGTGTAATTTCATGGCCTTAGGCAGCGAAAATGAGAGAGATCACCTATTGGCTAGTTCATTGAAAAATATTTATTAAAAGCTGCCTATTTTGCCTCTTACCTGGGGCTGAGAGATGAAAATGGATGCTCGTGGACTTAGGAAAGTGTAGTCTGGCTGGGAAGAAGACCCTTGCTAGCGGGCTTTGTGGGGAGCACCATGGAGTGAGTCTTCACACCTCAGTCTGCTCAGGTGTGGGAACCATCCACCTGTCACTCCAATGAGTTTCCCTGCGGTGCAAGCAACAAGGCAGAAATCATCCTTGTTCTAGAATAAGGGGGAAAACGGACTTTTGACAGTATATGTGGCTTAAGGGAATCCAGCTCCATGTGTGAAGCTCCAAGGAACAGGGATGACTCACAGGAGTCCATGATGTGGGGTCAGGTGAGGACAGGAGCCGGGAGGGGAAATGGGGCGTCCTCCAGGGGCTACTTCCGTTCATGCATTGTAGACACCAGATACTCAGTGAGCCTACATAGAAAGCACAGCAGACGGCGCCAGACCAGTGGGACACAGCAATGCACGCCTGTGATCCCAGTGACTCGGGAGGCTGAGGCAGGAGGATCAAAATTTTGAGGCCAGCCTTGGCAACATAGTGAGACACGATCTTGGGATCTAAAGCTAAACACACCAAGTACTGTGGGCGTGTATGTCTGTATCACTTCAAACCGTATTTTGATGTATAATTATGATACACCAATAAAAGTCTCAACTTTTTTTTTTTTTTTTTAATAAAAGGAATGAGCCGGGTGTGGTGGTGCACGCTTGTAACCCCAGCATTTGGGAGGCTGAGACCAGAGGATCAGGGTTCACAGCCAGCCTCAGCTACCTAGTGAGGCACTCTGCAACTTAGTGAGACCCTGTTTCAAGATAAAGAATAAAAAATAGGGCTGGGGATATAGCTCGGAGGTAGAATGCCCCTGGGTTCCATCCCCAGTACCGCAAAAAAAAAAAAAAAGAAAGAAAGAAAGAAAGGAATGGGGATGTAGCTCACAGTGGTAGAGTGCTTGCTTAGCATATGTGAGAAGCCCTGGGTTTAATCCATAGTACTGGGGGGGGGGTTTGACCTGATCACACACCTCTGGGCCCAGTTTCATGCTTTGGCTGTTTTGCAATGGCCTAAGATTGTGTGGGACTCCAGCTTAGCTTTGCAAACCGTGCCCTTCACAGAGAGTGCCCAGGACTACCCTCCTCGATGACTCAGGCCCTAGCCCAGGTGTTTAGTCAGTCCTTAACGCACATGTGTGTAGCTGATTGGGCCTCCCGCTACACAAGTGCGTCTTCAGGACACGAAGGCAGGTGTTCAAGAAACGCTGCTTTCTTAGGTGTCTTATACTAGGAATTATAAATTAATTTGAGCTTTGGAATTTAGTAATATCCAGGGAAAATACAATCACTTTAGGGTTTCTTAAATTAATTGATTAATTTTTTTAAAAAAACTGATAAGAAAACCATGAATCTAAATCATAAAATACTGTTGATCAAAAGATAGTTTGCATGGTAACTAGAGTCAGAGTCAAATCATGAACTCGTTATAAATCCTGATTTCTAGGTTTTGCCCCACACCTATAGAACTAAAATCTCTAGGATAGGAATGGAGGCATACTGAATTTTAACAAATCCCTACACTTAAGCCCCTTAAAGATTTAAAGCCTTAGAGGTAATTTGCTAATTTTCTTAACAGTCTTGCTATGAGTTTATTGAATATCATCAGTGTTTTAATGCTTAAGGTTTCTACATAAGTTGTTTATATGGGTATAAAGTCTATACACAAACACACACGGTTGTAAATCTCTTAGCTTGCAGAATACACACTTCGGGTGAGTTGGATGGAAAGCTATCTCGATCGGATTTGCACTGTCTTTAACCCGACTGTACACAATGCAGCTGACCCGTCAGATGGTTTTCACGGAGCTCTGAAGGAGACTAAGAACTGAGGTCATGACCCTGCAGCCTGCATCACTTAGAATCCTAACACTGGGACCTGATAGTAGAAATTGCAAACTCAAACTCAGAGTGAAGGAAGACCCGCTGGGGTGGCCTGCAGCCCTGCCTATGGCTCCACCTGCACGTGCAGCTCCGCACCTCGCGTCGTGTGTCACCTACACGTGCAGCTCCACGCCTCGCGTCGTGTGTCACCTGCACGTGCAGCTCCGCGCCTCGTGTCGTGTGCGCCAGGGGCACAGGATGCTGCATGGAGCCAATGGCCTCCATTCTGGATGTCTTCCTAGAAGTGGACGGGCAGAAACTTCAGGCAGTCACACACCCTGGGGACAAAGTTTGCACCACAGCCACGTTAGGATGGCTTTTGTGAAAGGAAAAGTCTGTTTCCAGTGGTAAATTTGATTTTTTTTTTCCTTGGAACATTAATCCCAGACAGGGATACTCACATTTATGCCATGGGCAGAGCTTTCTAACTATGGGAGTTCTCCCTCAACCACTCATGGTGGGAGACCCTGCTACTCTTCCCAGAGGCCGTGACCAGAGCTGGGCACCAGCTCACCGGGCCAGTCGGGCTGGGATTGGCCCAGATGTATAGAACTAAAATCTCTAGGATAGGAATCAAGGTACACTGAATTTTAACAAATCACTATACTTAGGCCAGCAGCAAGTGAGTAACCTCCATGGTTCCTTCTAAACATAAGGGACAAAGCTTCTGTTAAGTGATCAGGGGGAGTCCCAGTAGCATTTTGTTCCAAGCCTGTTTAACTCATGGGTAGCCAACAAAACAATGAAACCAATGGCTCAATAAATCCAAGGAATTAGGGACATCTTTCTCAGAGCTGCTTCTCAGTGAGCTGCCTGGACTTATCCAGAACGTGTGTTTGTCTGAAGCTCAGAAGATTCATCTCTGTCGTTCCTGAGCAGTGAGCGGACTCTCAGCCCGCAGAGGGCCACTTGGCCACGCTGTGGGGAAGCGTCACATGGCGTCTCTGCTCCTTTCCCACAGGACTGACCGGCCAAGCTGCTAGGAGGACACGGAGACTTGGTGAGGGACCAGGCAAGGTCCTTTTTCACTGTGGAGCTGTTGGTTGTCCCGCAGGAAGAGTGCAGGGAAGAGTGGGTAGGACAGTACTCCGAGCTTTCAGCAGGCGACTTTCCAGCTTCGGGAGGCTGGTGGACTCACCCATGAGGCAGGAGTCTTGGAGGACAGCCTCAGCGGGCTCTACAGGGCTCATGCATCCGACAGTCCATCCCTGGGGAGCCCCCTGCACCGCAGCTCTCACAGACAGACAGCTGCCCAGCGTCTGCCTGCGACTTCCCAACCATAGGGGTCCTACCTCTAGGCAAGTCATTTTTATCGTTTTTGTTTTCTATTTGAGCCTAATTATGAAGCTATCCAACGTGTCCCTTTTATTGGGCTGTTCTGTAATTCTACCTATTACTGACAGGAGTAATGGAAAGGGAGTCCTTGGTTTTATCTGTCGTAGAAGAAGTCCATTTCTTCTTTCCACTCTCATACCTATTCCTTGAAATAATCATGTGGCAGTATCCTGCCCCTTTATCAGCATTTCTTCTCCCGACCAAGTAGATAGCTACGGTGTCGCCAGAGCTCAATTTCAGGAGCGATTAAGGATGGGGAAGAAAAGACCTTTAGAGTAATCTTAAAAATCACTTGGGCCAGGAAAATAAGAGTCTTGGGCTTTGGAGGAGGAACAGGCAGTATAGACGGGCCCGTGAGAGGAAGGCAGGAAGTGGGGATTGAAATACCAAAGCATTTGCACACTGACTGGTGAGGAGCTGCAGCCGGGGCCGCCTGGATGCCACCGCTCAGGGCAGAGACCTGGGGTCCCCCCCCTCCCACTGTCCAGCAGCTGCAGAGAGAACAGCCGGCAGCAGAGGCGCCTCTGGACACGGCTCTGACATTGAGGCACTGTCCCTGTGGTCCATCAGTGCCCAGCATTTAGGACTGTTCAAGACTTTGTCTAGTAATACTCAGGAATAGCTACGTGGGCAGGGGCTTGGGGTGGTGGGGATGTTAGGAATACACCAGTGAGTCCAGGGCAGCCCAGCTGATCTGAGGCTGCTGGTGAGATTCCCATCAAGATTTCGGCATTCCTCAACCTCTGCTTCATGGTGTATACAAGGGAGGTAACGCACTCAGCTCTGTTGCAGGTAAAGCGTTTGGTATTACAGTAGGACAGGATAAATGCTGATTACAGGATGGGTGTTTTACAGCCATAATCTCCCTCATAAAAGACTCATGTGGATAACACAACTGTCTATCGTCCCATTATTGTTGGAGAACTCTTCAATCGAAACTAGAAATAATCGACAATGTTATTGATAAAATGGAAATCTTGTGCCGATAAGAACTGGTTCATTTAATTTAAGGAGTGTCTTCTATCTAGAAATAACAGCTCTGACTCTCTCTCTAGCCACACATATGGTCAGGTAAAGAAAAGTTATCTTTATTTCTTCTGATGCTTATAAATATGGGTAATGTACAAGTGAATAAATTATTTGGGGGCACGCAATGATCACACAATGATATTTGGATATTGTTAATTATCCAAATTGTAAACTAAAGGGATAAATAGACTTTAATAAACTTAATAATGAGAAAATGAGTTTTGTGTGTATAGTAAGGCACAGGTTTTTAAAGTTTCAAGACAAACTTTAGTGTAAGTAAACCTATCAATGACTGGCCTTCGCATGTGGAAATCAGCCCACAGTGACCATGACCAATCCCCAATCCACGGTCTCTATAATACCGCTTGTCATCTAAAAGATGCCGCTTGTCAAGCCACCAGATTCTCTTTCAAACCCTGGGAACACCCCCTTACGGTCCTTTCTAGATCCGTGCAACCCCAGTGTACCCCACACTTGACAGCTCGGGCTGGTCACCCCTCTCCTCTGCTCCCCTCCTCCTTTGCATTTTGGATTGCCGCAACCTTCAGCACGTCTGTGTTCTGACTACTGTCCACCTCTGCGGTCCCCCGTGATGCCCTGTGCACCCAGGTGTCCTCCCGGAAAGCTCTGTCCAGTGGCACCATCTTCCCCCCGTCTCCCCATGCTCTTCCTTCCTCCTGACCAGGTGCAATCTCTCTGGACCTCAGCAGGCAGCTTGGATGTGATCCCCGGGGTCGCTCTTTGACTGTTTAGCTGGTGTCTCCTCCCACCACCCCCATCCCACCCTGGCTGAAAGGCTGAAAGTCCTGGTCTCATCATAAGGCAGGCTTACACCTTGGTTGACATGTTCTCTATTTCTCCCCGCCCCCAACCCGAATCTTAGTTAACAAAGGCAGAACCTGTCTTTTTAGCGACTACGCAATATTCAAGTATTTGCACAGTGACTGGGACCTGATAGGTGATTAACAATTCTTCACCAGAAGGATAATTTAAAAGACTGAGCACCTACGAGTGCAGAAAGAGTACCTCATCCCACAAAGATCCCTATGTCAAAAAGCTTGAAGTCAGGGTGCTTTTGGCAAACGCTGAAATGGCACATTTATCAATGTGTCGATGTGGGATAATGTTAGCAATGAATGTTAGCATTATAGAAATCCACGAGGCATAATCAAGAGTCGATTTAAAGTAAGTACATACAGGTCACAGACACCCACTCTAGGTGAGTTCACGCAGGTTCAGACGTGTTTCTCCTAGGACATCCTTAAACTCTTCTTGCATATTGTGACAATTTATTGTTTTAGGGATGACCAGACCTATACGAACACGGAAAGGCTCTAGTAATCTTCTACACACACAAAAAGCCCTCTGAGAAGACCACACGAATATTAATTTTCTAGTGTATAATGCAGTCATAAAGAGGCTCTTCATGACTATATCTCTCAATTTTATTAGTCCAAATCTAGACTCCCAGGTAATACCATCCAGATTCCCACTGGCCACATTGTCTGGAATGTTCATTCTTAATACTATTTTGTTTGTAGAATAGTGAGAATTCTGAACACCAAGGCCAGCCATTAAGGAAGAGCTATAAAGAAGCTAGCATTTTACAAACACATTGGATTACTGTAATGCAAATATGTACACGAGGAACGGAAAGCAAAGGATTGTGCATTTGGAAATACTTGATTTTTATTTTTTAGGTAAAGTGTCCTTTTAGAGTTATATATATCACCGTGTAGAAGACACCAGGAACAGAAAACAACTAAGTACATATTATTTAACTGAGCAAATAATGGGACCTGAATTTTCTGGAGGAGAAAACTGGGTTTCCCCTTGAAAAATTGGGCTATTTGTAAAGGAGAACATCAATTATATTTTATAATTACAAAAACAATTAAGAAATTATTTTTCATGGGAACATGGACTTTTTTTTTTTAACAGTTAACAGCTGTTTTTCCATAATTTTTATAGTATTGGGGATCAAACCCAAGGTCCTTCTACCTCTGAGCTACTTCTGAGTTTTGAAATATGGTCTCACTAAGTTACCAAAGGCTGGCTTCTAACCTGCAATCCTTCTGTCTCAGCCTCCCAAGTACTGGAATTATAGGCATGGGCCACCATGCCTGGCTTCCACAGATTTTTATGAATAGTCTGTGATTTGCTAGATATTGACATAGATGCTGAGAACAAGGAAGTGAATGAAAACAACCGACCCTCCAGCCCTTCTTACATCCAAATGAGAGAATTCTAAGACACTGTTGGGGCGCCCATGGTACCAAGAACTTCTCATGAGTTGACTCCTTTGCACAAGCACCCTTTTGCTATCCTGATTTCAGATAAGAAACTAAGGTTCAGAGAAGTTAGTAAATAACCTATGATTATAGGGTCTCGATCTAGCATTGTGTGCCCAAAGCAACTATTCTTCATTAAGTTAACCAATATCTATGGAACTTCTGTGATGTACCAGGCTCTGCGCTCAACAATAAAGAAATCCCAGTGAATTCGACAGATAGCGAGTCTGGCTCACATGGGCCCTTGGAGGTCTTAGCTGTTACTCTACATTGCCCCTGCCATAGCTATCGGCTGACTCAACTTAGCAGGTGCTTTTTCTATGACTGGAGGTGGGTACCTACCCAGGGGAAAGTGCAGGTTTGGGAATCAAATTTCGATTAGGATATCGATATTTTATTGTGCCTTCGCTTGCAAGTTTTCCTTCACCTACCTGACAAAATCTCTAAGATCATAAATGACCATGTAGAAGAAGAATGCGATGTTCCCAAAGAACTCGCCCTTCTCTACAAAGGCAAAAACTGGGACACTCATGAGATTTCATCTCTCTAATGGTTCAGGAAGTAGGGATTAGTGAATTAGGAATCAGGTAATTAAGACACACCCAGCCGTGTGCGTGCGGCAGGCAGAAGAATGACCTTCAAAGAGGCCCATCTCAATCCTAATTCTCAGAATCCATGAACGCCTTAGGTTGTGTGTCAAGGGAGTTGACATTGCTTGTTGTCTGACTTCTGGATGGGTTACTCGAGGGCCCAAGGGCATCTCAGGGGTCCTCCTAAGTGAAAGACGGAGGCCAGGAGGCTGAGCCGGAGCCATGGACAGGACACTGAAGCAGAGTCACAGCCACATGAAGGCTGATGTGGAGGCAGAGGGTGCAGCCCTGAGCTGCAGAGGGAAGGAAGAGGGTGACCTCCAGGCGTGGAGAGGGTCGAGGAGCGTTCTGCTCTGGAGGATCCAGAAGGAGGGCAGCCTGCCGCCATCTTGACTCGAGCACGCTGAGACTGATTTGGAGTTTCTGACCTCCAGAAGTGTAAGATAACAATCTATGTTGTTTTAAGCCACTGACACGGTAGTGAGTTTTAATAGCAGAGACAGAATACAGGAGGCAGACAGTGTCCACCCAGGGTCATACTGACATCCCCTGTTTCCTAGAAACCTTTGATGGTCGTGTCTCTTCCTAGCACACTTCTGCTCTGTATTTTTGGGGTGACATTTTTCCCCTTTAAGGGTTCAATATAAACTCACCTACACTGTCCTGAGGAATCACACTTCTCTCGCTGATATCAACAACCTCCTTAGAGTTCAGCGTTGGGAATCATGATGGCTCCGATTCAACTCTTTCAGCCATTGCCAGTGCGATCAATCAAAGATCTTTTGGAGCCAGGCGTGGTGGTGCACGCTTGTAATCCCAGTACTTGGGAGGCTGAGAAAGGAGGATCACAAGTTCACAGTCAACCTCAACTACTTAGTGAGGCCCTCCTCAACTTAGTGAGACCTTGTTTAAAAATAAAGAAGAAAAAAATGGGGCTGGGGGTGTAGCTCGGAGGTAGAATGCCCCTGGGTTCAATCCCTAGAACCACAAAAACAAAAACAAAAAAACCCCAATCTCTCCAGCATTTTCTGTGGCACTTGCAGATCCTCCAAGTGTCAGACTCTTCAATACTTCCAGTGGATTCAGCCTCCCTACACTGGGTGTCCAGAGACGAAGGCATCCCCCTCCCCGCGTTAGAGAGATGAGGTAAGACAGACGCTAATCCAGACACCATGCACCGCTTGCAGTGAGTGGAAAACATTTGTCTTTAACTTTGTCTGGTGCAGCAAACCAGCTGTACCAGTTAAATCATGAGTTTAATCTACCAGTTAAATCATGAATTTAAAACCCGTTCAAACTTTTTGGCCCAGTAGTGAGGGATAATACTACAGTGCTGTTTTATTTTAGCCAATGTATGTGTAAGCTAAACCGCTGCTATTACACCATGCTGTACCTTAATCAACACCACAATCCCCGGCTTGTGACGCTTGTAATATTTTATCAACTGATGAAAACTTCAGCAAACCCACTGCTTGGCCAGATAATTCAACAAAGAAGGGAAAGATTGAAACAAGGCAGGCAAAATCATGTTAATTGGTAAGCAAAATGAAAAACACTATCTCCCTTTCTTTCCCTCCCTCCCTTCCTTCCCTTTCCCTCCCTTCCTTCCTCCCTTCCTTCCTCCCTCCCTCCCTTCTCTCTCTCTCTCTCTCTCTCTCTCTCTCTCTCTCTCTCTCTCTCTCTCTCTCTCTCTCTCTCTTTCTTTTTCTTTCATGTGTGTAGTCCTGGAGATAAAACCCAAGACCTATCTACCTCTGAGTTACACCTTTAGCCCAATTTTTTTTTTTTTTTTTTTTAATTTGGAAATGTAGTCTCGCTAAGTTGCTGAGAGCCTCACTAAATTGCTTAGGCTGGCTTCAAACCTGCGGTCTTCCCATCGCAGTCTCCCAAGTACTGGGATTTTAGGCGCGTGCCACCACACCTGGCTAAAACTAGACCATTTCAAGTAGAGTTGCATCTTCGGGGAAAAATCAAGGAGGTTGGAGAAGATCTGGACGATTCCTGGTGGTCTCTTCTACAGTGCTGGCAGATTCTGAGGATAGGGCAAAAGCCCCAGCACTCCAAGGAGAACCCAGTGAGACCGACGCCTGGACCCCAGTACGGAGCTCCACTGACTTCTTCCAGATTCTGTGCAGAACCTGCCTCAGCCAGGGGAAGAGCCGCACTCCGGCCACTTGCCTCTGAGCACCAACCAAATCTTGCAAGCTCCTACCCCTTGCGGCCTCTGGCAACTCCATTCCTGAGCCCCAGGCCACTCCAGCTAGCAGCCTGCTTTGCTCAGGAAGTCTGCCTCTCACGTAAGTGGGTAATAGATCCAGTCTTCTGTTCCAGCTCTGAGCAGGGGTCAGTTCTTTGACAGATCCCTAGGCAGATCTGACCGCTCTCCAAACAGGAACTGAGGTCTCTCCATGGGAAAAGGAGGTAAGAGAAGAAGCCAGAAATCAGAAACATAAGATAATGATCTCAATAAATGTCAGTTACACAGTGTGGCTCATGTCAAGTCCTGGTACCAAGTTAAACTATGATTCCTAGTGACCACATTAGAGGGAACACAATTCCTTAACAGTATCTTTCTATGGATACTGATTATGAAGTTCTAAAATGTATGCAATTTATTTACTTACTCTCCCCCCTCCCTTTTGCATTGAGAATTGAACCCAGGTGCATTCTACCTCTAATCTACACCTCAGCCCTTTTTTTTATTTTATTTTTTTTATTTTGAAACAGGGTCTTGCTAAGTTGCTGAAGCTGGTCTCCGCCTGCCATACTCCTGTCTCAGCCTCCCAAGTACTAAGACTTACAGGTGTACATTATGCCCAGCTTTATCATCCTGCTCTTTAGATTTTAATGACCAGATTACTGTGCCCGACTTAAATGTTGTTTGGGATAAATTGTGCTCATTTACTCATTTATTTAAAAATACACATTGATCTAGTGAGGCACTCCGCAACTTAGTGAGACCCGGTTTCAAAATAAAGAATAAAAAAAAAAAAAAATAGGGCTGGGGGTATAGCTCAGAGGTAGAACACCCCTGAGTTCAATCCCCAGTACCGCAAAAAAATAAATAAAAATACGCATTGGATGTGCATGTCTCTTTCTGAGAGAAGGCATAGTCTTGGTTAGTTCTTTGAGCTGTGGAGTTCCAGGTTGAAGATATGTGAGTGTGTCATTGATTTCCATGTCTTCATACAGTGGCTCAGCTGGCCTGGCTCAGGAGGGGTTAGAGGAAGACCTTGTTAAATAATTTCCAGGGTGTATTTTGTGCTGAGTACTTAAGGGAAATGGCAGAAATGCGCAGTTGCGGCTATCCCCTTCTGTGCTCAGTCTATAGAGTTGCAATGCTATCTTCTTTTCGCTTATGGAAACCTCAATGATTTATATAACTTAGAAGTATTGGAGCACTGGAGATATTAGCAAGAAACAAAAGATAACGTTTTATGTTACAAGTATAGCCAGTTACAAGTTAAAATCTGTAGATATGCATTATTTAAACGTAAAAAGAAAGATTTGTAAGCAGGATGGATTTTCACTTCCTTAAAGTAGTACAACTTACTGAGTGATTTATTTCATTGAATAGTATTAACAATTAGTTTTTTCTTTTTAAGTGACGTGAAACTACAGAAATCCAATGATCTTCCAGATTGATCCCATTCTCCCAGTGATTTGCTTTTCCTGCATTGTTCCTTCTATTTGGTCTTGAACATCAGCTGTGAATCCTTTAGAGGAACAAAAGCGATTTGAGGAGTACCAAGTTATACAGTGTGGTCATCAGTAAGGGAAAGAAAAAAGAAGCAAGCAGTGGATACCACACAGGTCAAAGACACAGAGCCTCTTAAGGGACCACTCCCCCACAGAAAGGTCAGCTGCAGTACAGCGATTCTTGGGGTAAACACCATTAGCTGCAGGATAATGGCCGAGGAGGGCGGATTTCTGAGTGCAAGAAGAATACCGGGTTTGAAAGAGCAGGGTGACCGTCACTAAGCACCAACTGTATGCAGGTCTGTGAGGTGGGGTTGGGTGCGGGGCTGTGTCTCTGTCACTGGGAGCTGGGACCTGCATGCGAGCAGAAGGGCAGAGGCTCAGGCAGGTGGGTGAGAAGCCGCACCCAGGCCTGAATGTGGGAGCAGAAGCCCCCCTCCATTACACGCCCCGGAGGTGCAGTCCAGCCGAGGGCCATGCGTCCACAGGACAGCCTTGGGGATACCTCCTCAGAGCTGGCTGAGACCTGTGGAGTGGCTGTGGTTTGGCTGTGTCCCAAGGAATGAGGGTACTGAACACTTAATCTCAAAGTCATATGCTAATAGCATTTGTGTGAGCCTTAGGGAGGGCATTGGGGGTAGATGAGGCCATGAAGTTGGGGCCTTCTATGGGTTTGGTGCCTTTATAGGAAGAGAGAGAGAGAGAGAGAGAGAGGCCAGAGTTGGCAAGCTTACACTGTCTCCTTGTGGTGCCTTCCTCCACAGCATCAAGTTCTTGAACTACTAGCCTCCTCCAGAACTGTGAGCTCAGTAAACTTTTGTTCTTTACACATCTCCTGGTAAATACCTCTGGCATTTTGTTGTAGCAACTGAAAAACAGGCTGGAACAGAATCTCTCCTGCCCTTACAGAAAGAGGAAGGAACTGAGTCAGGAGTGCTCAGGGGACTGGATAATCTTTCCCAATGCTCAAGAAACATCTCCTGACCTCACTCCTGTACAGTAGCTCCTGGGCTGCAGGAATGTTGCTTATTAACAGTAGTAAACAATTCTTCTTTATAGTATTAAGAATACTAGTAGCAGTTAAAGAGGTTGCCACCAATGGGTACTCTTTATTCAAAACTTAAATTTGGCCAGCTCCCCATTGATGGATTTACAATCTGTATCTGGAATCTAGAACCTAGTATTAGAATCTGGGTTTAAACACAGCACATCACTGAGGCACGGTGGCACACACCTGTAATACCAGTACTTGGAAGGTTGAAACAGGATAATCAGATCACAGGTTGGAGGCCAGACTCAGCAATTTGGTCAGACTCTGTTTCAAAATAAAATAGAGCCGGAGGTATAGCTCAGAGGTAGAACTCCTGAGTTCAATCCCCAGTACCAGAAAAAAAGAAAAAAAAGAAAGAAAAAAGATAGCAAATCACATATAGATGCAAATACATATCCTATATCTCTAAAGGCAGTTGTGCATACATATTCATGCCTACTCTTCAAGAAAGAAGAAATGATAAAAAGCCAAAATCACAGCAAATAGAGAAAATCTAAAGTCCACTCAGCAATCTAGTATCCAAGAGCAGCGGCCTGGCCTTCAGGGTGACCTTCCCGGCGGTCACCCAATAATAGAGACAGATGATGCCCCGATTTCTTTCAGAAGGATTCATGCCATCCCAAAGCCCCCTCATCCAGAGTGCGTGTGTTTCTGCCTTTTAACATAGCTAGTGGAGATGAAGTGCAAAGTATGGAATGCAAAGAACGGGAGGAAGGCCGACAGCCCGGCAGGCCTAATGCTCCCATGGCTGGACCCCGGCTCCACTGCCTCCACCACCTCCCCCCGGCCTCTCCTCTCCGCTGCAGGAGCCTGTGCTTTCCTTTCCTCCCCAGAGGCCTGGTCCTGAGAAGCCCTGCCACTTGCCCCAGTGCTGTAAAAACCAGGCAGGTGCATCCTGAAGAGGCCCTCTGACCCTGCTTATCTGTAATTAATGCTCCGAAAGTAGAGCCCTGTTTCTATCTCGGCATTGATTTTCTCAGGCATGTTTGAAATTACGTTGCCTGTTAACTTGCTTGTACAAATAGGCAAAGAAAAATCCCCCAAATCACTCCATGCGGTTGAGGATTTATGAAATGCGCAGCCTAGATAAATATCTCCTGTTATTTATTTATTTTTAATCAGGCAACTTATAAATTGCCATTACACAGAATCGGGCCGTTGAACTCGATTTAGCAACAAAGTCAATGTTTAGCCAGCCATTGGGCCAGTGAGTGTCTTATTAAAACCCCAGTGGTTCTGGCCTACCTATGGTGGAAAAAAAAGAAAGAAAGAAAAAGGTTAAACTGCGTAGCAGTGACTGAGAGGCTGCTAAAAGGACGTGGAGCCCAATTAAACCTTCAGCATCTTTCTCCTGCTCATAAACACTTGTCAGTTCATTCCCCCTGGAACCCACCGCCGGGCGGCTCTGGAGAGGACCTGGCCAGGACCTTTCCGTGCCGGGGCTTGGCTGCACCCGCGCCCCAGTGAGTGAGCGGCCGCGCACCCCTCGCCATTAATCATCATCTCACCCAGCACCTGGGACTGCCTCCAACTCCCCCGGCTGCTATATTGACAATATTCCCTGTTGATTTCCTCATTTTCTCAGCCAAGACTGGACTGACCTCTTTAAAATTCTTTATAAACGCCAGTAATTGCGGCATCCAACTTCAATTCATTACTTTCCTGGGCCTCATGTATTTTGATGATATGAAAGTTGACTGCATTTACATGCAAATTGAAGTTTTATATTAATAAGGGCCAGTGAAAGGAGATCGCATGGTAATGCTCCATTATGACTTTTAAATACATTTGCCCATGTCTCGCCTGGCATTAGCATGGTCGGGCCACGAGGAAATCATGTTGGTCTGATTGCAATTTTGTTTTCCAATTGAAAGTACAATTTCATCAGGTTTCCCTGTCATTTCTAATAATGACTTAAGTTTGCTTGCTAAATTGGAGAATTTCTCCGGCCTGCGATGGGCCAGCAAACAGGTGAGGTGACAGCTGTGTGGGGCACAGAGTGCTTGATTATGGGCGCTGGCAGCTGTCCGTCCCACGAGGCTCCTTTGGTGACTGGAGCAGAATTACTGAAGGTTCCACACAGGGCAGAGGCTGACTATCTTAAGCCTGTTACCTTCTATGGTAAAACTGCAAGGCCGACAGTTCACCGGCTAGCGTGCACCTCTTAACGCAGGGATCAATAGGTGCTAAATATCCCCAGTTGCAAGTTTGGAGATTTCTAGCATAGCCCAAGTCTTCTTCTTCCTTCTGACGGGAGTTGTCTGCATGCATCAAGAGCAAATGCCAGGGATAAGGTGAGGAGACCCAAGACCCTTCCAAATACACCGCCTCAACAGGGGCGGTTTTCTTGCTCCCTATTACAGGGAAAGTGGATCCTGTGCCCCTGATCTGCCTGGATTCATCAAGATGCAGAAAAGAAGTTATGGATAAAATCAAATATGTCTAATAAAAAGGACCTTCGCAGCCAGACGAGGTGGCGCACACTTGTAATCCCAGTCCTTGGGAGGCTGAGACCGGAGGATCCAGGTTCCCAGCCAGTCTCAGCTACTTAGTGAGGCTCTCCACAACTTAGTGAGACATTGTTTCAAAATAAAGAATAAAAAATAGCGCTGGAGGTGTAGCTTGGAGGTAGAATGCCCCTGGGTTCAGTCCCCAGTCCTGCAAAAACAAACAAACAAACAAACATTGCTGGACCCCTCAGTGCCTCGGTTTACACAGTCACAAGTACTGAGGGCACTGTCGGCATCCATGGCTCTCCTCCCTTTGTCTATGGGTTTTTGCTTCTGGCAGCACGATGCTTTGGGCAGGGCAGGGGGGCCCTGCGCCTGCCCCGTGGTACGGTGATACCACTGGCCGTCATACGCATGTTCTCCTTCATTAAACAGCCTTAGCACAAGTCACCGGACTTGGGAAATACAACCCCCCTCTCACCAACACATTGTACCCGGTCAACTTTTATCTGAATTGTTGTTATCTCTGAGCAGATAAGACGGTGATAGCAGGTGGAATCTGAGAAAGGCCACTGGGTGAACAACAGGATTCTATTGTCTCTGACCGGGTGCAAATATTTACTCAGAGAATTGTCGAAATTAACACCTTCCATTCTCAATGACACCCTTTGGCAGCCTGCAGATAAGAATTAGGCATCTTATGAATAAGTCCAGTGTTTGCAGGGAGCCTGTGACAAGCGCATACTGTAGCTATCTGTGTAAAAACACAGAGACAGAGAGAGAGAGAGAGAGAGACAGAGAGAGAGAGAGAGAGAAGGAGAGTTGCTTGTCATTTGACCTCTTTCTGGTTTCCCACTGAGGTTAAACCCAATATGCACAGCGTTGTTTATTTATTTATATTTTTAATCTCAGTAATTACAAAGCGTTCCAAAGCAAATGACTATGGTGAACCAACTCGATCCGGGCACAGCTAGAAGCTCACCGTGGCCTCTGGGGAAGGCAGGCTGTCTTTGAGGACCCAGGTCCCGGTGGCGATGAAAGCAGAACGCACACAGAGGATGCCCACCCTGCGTTTCCGTGGACAGCCGTCTCCTCCTCTGCGTGATCACACTCTTACGAGTGGTGCTGCCCTTCGTGGGGCTTTGAAAATAGGATAAAAGCCACAGGTCTCTTCCAGGAAACAGCTACTTCCAGTTCACCTCTGCACACCATTTTGCCTATAATTCTCAACTTATGGTAGGGAGGATGGTGTCCCGCCAGAAAAGGCCCATGTCCTGATCCCAGCACCTGTGAATGCAAAGCTGACCGAAGGCAACGGCAGGTGGATTTGAGGTCTTTGCTTGGCTGACTTGGACATGGCGAGGTGATGAGGTGATCCTGGGTTACTGGTCCCGTGTAGTCACAAGGCTCCTTAAAAACAGGAAACAGAAGAAAAAGAGAGTCGTGTCTGTGGAAGCAGGTTAGAGTGACTGGTGCAGCACTAGGACTGGGCTGGCCAAGGCTGACTGTGAGGTCTGAGGAGAGACACGTGACAAGCAAGGTGGTGGCCTCCAGGATCAGGACCCAGCACGAACATGGGTTCTCCCCTCGATCCACCAGGAAAAAGGACGAGGTCCCCATTCCAGCTCACCTGCTACACCTGTGTCTCTAATCTTCAGTTCCCACTCGATTTGAACCTACACACACCCGCGCGAACTGAGATAGAAAAGTCCCGGCTGAGACCACAAGGCTTCAGGGGCTGGAGGAGCTGAGCTTTGAACCACTTCTTGGCTTGTCAGCATCGCGGCCTCCTGGGTTCCGTACAAGGGCACGGGCGTCTTTCCGGGTTCTCTTTCAGGACCACGGTCTAGCTGAAGCGCAGCCTCAGGGCTTCTCTCCCACACCAGCAGTCCGCCCTGGGGTCTGACTCCTGCTGAGCTCCGGATCTGAGGTCAACCTGCCCTCGGCATCTCTTTTTGGAGACTGCTAGAATGACTGAGGGGAACCCTTGACCCCCATTCCCCTTTCAAGCCTGCGTCTCTCCTGGTCCCCCATTTCTGTGAAGGCAACCAAATGCTTGCCTCAGAAGCTCTGGAAATGATCTGGATTTCCCCAGTTCTTCCCTGCTCCCTCTCTCCCATCACCAATCCTCCCAACTCTGCCATGGAGGATGGCTCCAAGTCACCGCCACCGGCCGGGTCCTCTGCCCCGTTGTCCTGAGCACAGGGTGGCACAGTGGACCTTCCCCTCCCCCATCCTGTCCACTCTCCACTTAGCATTAGTTATCCTGTGAAAAGGGGGGGCCAGATGGTCTTACGCCTCTGCTCAAAACCCTCCCGAGAATCAGCCAGAGGTCGGTGCTCCCACCCGGCGTCTGGCGACGCTGGGGCCTCCTGGCCTCCTCCGGGGGGGCTCGCCTCACTTTTCTCCACTTGCCCCCAGCACTAAGCTGACTCTCACCTGGGGTCTTGGCTCAGCCTGGAAGCCTTCCCCCTTGCCTTGCCCTCTGGCTCCCGGTCCTTATCCGAGGACTCCCTTCAAATGCCTTCTCTGCAGAGAGCCTGTGGCTGGGTCCTCCAGCTCAGCTCCACCCGCCCATCACTCAGCCATGACTTGGCGGGCCTTCCTCCACGACCCAGACGCAGCCACAGCCCGCCATTCTTTCATTCCTCTCTTCCCTCCCGTGTTTTCCTCCTAGTTGAGTCAGCCTATCATGAGTCCCAGGAGGGACAGGCTTGATCGTGCTTCTCGGCTGCTGGGACTTGGAGGGAAGCCTCGTTTCCAGCAAGAGATGTTGGGTATCTTTTTATTTTAAATTAATTAATTAATTTTTTTTATTCATGCATTGTAAGCAAACATCTTTGTTGTGTACAAATTGATAACGACATATGTGCCCACATTTCTCATTTGACCCCTTCCCCAAATTCTCACCCTGCTCCCTCACCCTCCCTCCCTCTCAAGCTCAATTTAGTGAGTAATCTTGATGTACATTAGGGTGTCCCTGCCCCCCCATCCATCTCTTTTGGTTAAATCAACTTCTTTGTTTATCGAGGGTCTCTCCTTTCCATCTGAAGACCTTCTTATGCCCCATCTTCTCCCTAGCATCCACATATTAGGGAGAACATATGCTTCCTTACTCTTTGTGACTGGCTAATCTCACTTAACATAATGTTTTCCAGTTGCATACATTTCCCCGCAAAGAACATGATTTTGTTCTTCTTTATGGCTGAGTAAAATTCCATTGTGTACATATCCCATAGTTTTGTAATCCATTCATCTGTTGATGGACATCTTGGCTGGTTCCATAGTTTGGCTATTGCGAATTGTGCAGCTATAAACATAGATACACATGCGTTGGTCTGATAGTTTGGTTTCCATTCTTTTGGGTAGATACCCAGAAGTGGTGTTGCTGGGTCATATGGTAGGTTCATTCCCATTCGTCTGAGGATCCTCCATACTGTTTTCCAAAGTGTATCAAACATTGTGCCATTTTCTTGGGGTGCTAGGCACTCTCGTGTGAGTTTCTAAAGACTGCTCTGGTTGCACTGACATTCCACTGTGTGTGTGTATGCCAGGACTTGTGTCAGCAGTGAGAGTGCCCGAGGAAGGTGCGTGGGGCGGCTGGGATGGCGCAGTTGAGAACGTGGTCTCTGAGCCACAGTCCGCACTCTTCCTCGTGTGCACACCTGCTCCCTGCCTGGCTGCGCATGCTCCAGTCCTGGCCATCAGGGGCAGCCATTTCTAAAACCAGTACTGTGAGTCACCATATGTGTTTTGTGGCTTCATGAGGTCTTAAATAATGCCACAATTCACTGGTCACCACTTCCCTAAGCATGCAGTGAGTACCTGGCCCCGGGTGACCCAGACATGGCTCTCACCTACAAAGCCTGGTGGGGAGCCATGAAGACCCCCCTGGAGCTGCAGATCTGCAAGGTTGGGAATTCAGCAGAGGCCCCAAGGATTGCAAGGAGAAGCAGAAGGAAAGGCAGCTTCTCCTTGACTGTGGTTGCATCCTCTGCTGAACTGGTTTTAGCAATGGCTGTCCTGTGTCCCAGGAAATCCCCTCAGCCCATTGGAACTCTTGATCACCCGAAAGTCACATTATCATGCTAACACAAACCCTACGCTCTGTGTGCCCAAATGGTTGGAGTAGCTGGCCTACCATTTGGAGAGACTCCGAAATGGGATGTTGGGAGTATTTGAAGTGGTTTGCAAATCGGTGGTCTGTTTCCCCAGAAGTGGAACTGATATTCTTCCCTGGAAAAAAATGGTATCTTCCTCCCTCCAGGTTCTAAGAAACCACAGGAAAACCACACTTCCTAGCGAATCGGGTCACAGGAAAGTCTCTAGAAGAAGAAGGCAGCTTCTATTTACTCGCCTGTGAGCTGGGCGTGAAGGAGCGGCGGCCGGACAGCCTGCAGGAGAACGTCAGCTTCCCTAAGATTCATTTCAGGGACTTTCATTCTCTTCTTGTCACAGCCAGGTGCTCCAAAGATGCCTTTTTTAGTGTCCACAGAATTAAACAATTGATACCAGTAGAGCAATTACCATCTAAGTCTCTTTTTTTGCCTTTTTCCCTTCAAAACAGTGTAACCCACTTACAAACTGTCTTAGGAGCCCAGTAAGTATAAAAACAAAAGCTGCGGCTGGATGTGGGTGGGTGTTGGGTGAGCCTGCTCCCCAGGCCCTTCTTCCTCAACAGACAATCCCTGATGGGTGGGGGGCAGAGCCCAGCCCCCAGTGTGAAGATCTCAGTCTGACCTAAACCTCAGCAGCGCGCACAACTGCGGGGTATGGCGCAGAGTGAGACATTATCCTCTCTTCGCTGGGGAGGGGAGGGGAGCGCCTCGTGGTCATTGAAACTGTGGGTTCTGTCTCATCCTATAATGGAATGCAATGACAACTCCAAACAGAAATATGTGTGTGGTCTACAGATATTTTCTATTTTATTCCAATAAACCCCCACCCATTCACACACAAAAATCTAAAGCTTATTTCCTGGCCATAGCCTCATGGGGGATAGAAATCTCCCGGGTGACTTTATATTTTCCTTTACTGCTGGGAGAATTTAGGACGGAGCAAAACACCCTGGGCTGCCTGACACCCTCCTTGAGCAGTTGTGCTACTTAGTAATAAAATTAATAATCCATCATGCATCACTTCTAAACTTTTATATCTTCCGTGTTCATTATCTCTTTCACTTTTAAAGCACCCCCCCTGAATTGTGTGTTGCTCTAATTAGTCTCTTTTTCTTTTTTCCTTGAGGCAAATAAGGGCAGCAAGAGGACCGAAAGCTGGGGCTTTGGTTTATTGTTCTGATCCCATTGCACAGGAAGCCTTGGCAGGACAGGAGTTGCTTTTTTGGGGGCTCCACTGTCAATATAGTGGTGCCCCCCCCTTCTCCCATTTGGCTTTGCACCTGATGGGCCCTGGGAGAAAGGGAGAAAGCTGCATTTTGGTTTCGGGGTTATAGTTTATCCAAACAGCCCATTGGCATTGGCCATGGCTGTTGGTTAACTCTGACCTTTCTTTGTGTAGAAGTAGCAGCTGTTTAGAATACTTTTTTTTAACCTGGTAATTCAATGTATTCAAATTCATTTAATTCTATGATAAAGCAAAACAAAATATTCCAGCGAGCTGTAAGAAAACAACTGGAGAAGAGCATTGTTCCCCACAAAATTCCACAGGACAGTGAGTAATCACAGCCCACACCACACCACACCACACATGTCTCGACATTCCTGCCTCTTTCTCTCTCTTGGGTGTATATGCAAGAAGTGCGATTTCTGCATCTCATAGTAAGTCTAATTTTTTTTTTTTTTTTTGAGGAACTACTAAACTATTTCCAAGTGGCTGCACTACTTTCTATTCCCAGCACTACTATACAATGTTCCGGCATTCCAATGTTCCAGTTTCTCCATATTCTCATCAATATTTTTAGTAGACATCCTAGTGAGTATAAAGTGGTATTTCATTTACTTATTTAATTTTTGTGGTACTGGGGATTGAACTCAGGGGCATTCTACTCCGAGCTACACCCCCAGTCCTATTTTTTATTCTTTATTTTGAAACAGAGTCTCACTAAGTTGCAGAGGCCTCACTAAGCAGCTGAGGCTGGCTGTGAACCCGCGATCCTCCTTTCTCAGCTTCCAAAGTACTGGGATTCCAAGCGTGCGCCACCACATCTGGCTTCATTGTGTTTGACTTGCATTTCCTAATGACTACTGATAATGTACAGTTTTTTTTTTTTAATGTAGTTATTGTCATTTGTATATTTTCTTTGGAGAAATGTCAATCCAAGTCCCTTTTCCATTTTTCACTTTTTTAATTGAGTTGCACAAATACTTTGTATATTAGAGATAGCACCCCTTATCAATACATGATTTGCATACATCTTCTTGCACTCCATAAGTTGCCTTTTTACTCTGTTGATTGTGTCTTCAATTCAGAGAAGTTTTCAGTTTTAATGATTGAGGTCCTGATCAATTTATCTCTCATTTCTTTTGTTACTCATTTTTTTGGGTGTTGTATACAAGAGATTATCACCAAATACAATGTTGGGAGCCTCCTCTTCATGTTTTTTGAAAAGAATTCAATAGTTTTTGCTCTTGTGTTCAGGTCTTTGGTTTGTTATACGTAAATTTTTTATATATAGCATAAGTTGAAGGTCGCACTCTATTTGTTTATTTTTGCATGTGGATATCCAGTTCTCTGGCACCATTTGTGGAAAAGACACTGTCTTCTCTCCCACCAAAAGTTCTTGGCATCTTCTTTAGAAATCATTTGTTCACATATGTGAAGACTTGTTCCGGGGACCTCTCTTGTGTTTTGTTTTTTTTATTTGTCTGTCTTTAGGCCATAGCATGCCACCCTATTTTGATTGCTATAGCTTCAGAGTAAGTTTTAAAACACAAAAGTATGAGACCTCTAAATTTGTTCTTATTTTTCAAGATGGTTTTGACTGTTCAGGGTCTCTTGAGATTACACATGAATTCTAGAGTGGATTTTTCTATTTCTTCAAAAAACCTTGTGGAGATTTCAGTAGAGATTACACTGAATTTGTAGATCACTTTCATGATGTATTAACATCTTGATATCGTGAACACAGCATATCTTCCCATTTATTAGTGTTTTTGTTATTTCTTTCAGCAATAGCAAATAGTTTCCCGAGTACAACTCCTCTCCCTCCTTGGTTAGATGGATCCCTAAGCATTTTAATATTTTTGATGCTATTGTGCATGGAATTATTTTCTTAGTTTTCTCTTCAGATGATTCATTGCTAGCGTATCAAACCAGAACAGACTTTTGTGCATTGATTTGGTCTTCTGCAACTTTGCTGAATACATTTATTAGTTCTGACAGGTGTGTGTGTGTGTGTGTGTGTGTGTGTGTGTGTGTGTGTGTGTGTGAGAGAGAGAGAGAGAGAGAGAGAGAGAGAGAGAGAGAGAGAGAGAGAGATTTTTCAGGTTTTCTGCATATAAAAGCTTGTCAACTTCAAGCATCCCTATTCTTAGAGTTATGACTGATTATTAATTGAAAGGAATCTCCAGCACGATTTAAGATAAGTAAGGGTACCCTAGCATCTCCTGGGCCACACAGCTCCTGGGTCGGGAGGATTCACCCTCTTGCAGGTGGCCCCGTCCAGGTGTGGAGTAATTGCTGTCATTTCAAACATTTTTAAAGTATAATTGATTCCTTCATTTAATTTATGGGGTTTGCATTGATGAGTTCAATTAACAAACAAACAAAAAAACATATTATCCTGTGCCTGCTGTGTAATGGATTTTGATATGCTGGACCTTTTGATAGGTTGGGCAGTCCTCCATGGTCTCATTTTGCAGTGATAAGCAGGGGGCACAGGTCCACCTCGCCTCTGTGGACTGGTCTCATGACCCTGTCTGCTCCTCCAGGCCCTAGAGGTGCAGGGGGGGGCTCCTGCATTTGGCAGCCCCCCTAGCCTGGCCCGCGCCATCAAAGGCCTGCCGTGTGCTGCCCTTCCGATAAGATTTCAATTTAAACACAGACTCGCTGCAACCCCGTCACATCTCATTCACGCTGTGGCCTTTGTGGGAGACAGAGATCATTACGGAGCAAACACTGAGAAAAAGCACATTGCAGCTTGGTCCTGAGCCGCCAGGTCCCCGGAGAGGAGGCAGGAGACGGTCAGGAGCAGAGAGGAAGGAGGCCGGAGGGGAGGCCCGGCTGGCCGAGGAGAGGCAGCCTGGCCGGGCAGAACTCTGAAGGTTGTCCCCCGACACCTCCGGCTGCCGCACAGGCCCCAGGCGCCCTGCCTCCACCTCTGCCCTGCTCCTTACTGAAGGGGCAATTCCCCTGTGCGTTGTTCAGGGCCGAGATTATCCTCTCCCACATAGATTTTCCCTCTTCCCTTCGTTCTGATATTTCGTCTTCTGTACATGCACCGGAGACCTCGCCGCCAGCGTCCTGCAGACCTCGGCTTGAATCAGGCCCGGCCTCTGTCTTGCATTCATTGGTTTAGACAGACTATCCAGTAAGGAAATAGAAATAATCTTGTGTTTGTTTGTTTGATTTGCTCTCCAGCCTTTGCAATTCACAGACTAATAATTTCATTTTGAAAGGAACAACTGTCATGAAGCTTTGCTCGATTTACTATTAAAACAGGAAGAAAGATACATTAAATCTCCAGCTGGAGAAGCCTCCTCCCCCTCCCTCTTCCCTCCCTCTGTCTCTGCCTCCTTTTTGCCTGTCTGCCTTCCATGCTCTTTCTTGCCCCCTTCCCTCCCTCCCTTCCTCCTTTCCTTCCTTCCTCCCTTCCTGTCTCCTCCCCTCCCTCCCTCCCTCTGCCCTCTTAGTAATGTGTACAGAAATGTCACCAGAATTTGGCACAATCTCTTTAGAAAAAGTTCAGAATACGTACGTCCACACGATCACATCTTAGTCTCTCTTCAGATAACTGTCCCAACACCTCAACACCAGCACATACATGCTTATTTGAATAGTTGCATTTATAAAATATGAATAGCTCATTTATTTCTCAAGTCATAATTGGGAAGGGAAAAGAAAACCACAGGAGAGCTATACCTCCTTGCACAGGTACTTATTTATTTATAATTTATTTATTTGTTTGTCTTATTTTATTTATTTATTTTTTATAGTACTGGGAATGGAACCCAGAGGCATTCTACCTTCGAGCTACACTCCCAGCCCGATTTTATTCCTTATTTGGAAATAGGTACTTGCTGGGTTGATGAGAGTCTCACTACTTGCTGAGACTGGCCTCGAACCTGCAATCCTCCTGTCTCAGCTTCCCAAGTACTGGGATTACGGGTGTGCCCCACCAGGCCCAGCTTGAGGCTTATATTTAAAATGTCTGAGAACACACTTGGCTTTAGGTTCCGCAGCCTATCTGCGGATCAGTTTTCCTCTCTGATATACCTATGGCAGACCGAATCCCAGATCCCCACCTGCAGGCACAACGGCTGTGGCTGCAGACCCCAGAACAGCTCTCAGGAACCAGGTGTCTGATGCAGCTGGGCAGCAGGTGCCTTCCTTCAGCGAACCCACTCTGAGATTGAAGGCACCACCTGCTCTCTGAACCCCAAAATTCTCCTGGACCCTGAGAAATTCTCTTCTTCCAGGCTAAGGAGGCAGTCATGCTCAGCAAGAAAGTAAGGATGGTTAAGTCGAATCGCTTGTGCTGAGCAACTCCTTTAAAGGGCCATACACCGTCCATGGGGCTCACGGAAGCCAGGGCTGTTGGAGACAGTGGCGCTTCTCCAGACGGGGAGGCATGCATCCCACGCTACTTCAACTCTGCTCTCATGATGTGCACACCTTGTGTGCAAATATTACCTGCCTTCAGGGGTCCCCTCTGCCCTGCACACATGGGACTCTGCCCCTGTCCACCGAGGTCCCTTTGCAGTTCCTCCATGGACTCCGTCCCTGCCCACCGAGGTCCTCTCTATCTTATACCAATGGGACCCCACCCCTGTCCACCGAGGTCTCTCTGCTCTGCACCCTTGGGACTCCACCCCTGCCCACCATGGTCCTCTCTGCCCTGCACCCACGGATGGATCCAGCCCTTGGGCATGGAGTGCCTTAGCTCCAGGGGCAGAGAAGAAGCTCCAGGTAGCCAGGGGCCCACTCTGCCTGTGTCGTCACAAGGTGAGCTGGCAGGCGACACCAGCTCTGCCCTGTCTGCACCTCCTCTGGGCAGCCCTGGGCTGTCAGGAGCTGAGCGCCCCCCCCCCCAACCTCTGCCTCAGGCCCAGAAACCACAGAACCAAGTACCAGTGGCGGGAACTATGACCCCAAACCAACCTTTCCTCCTGTCAGTTGTTTCTCCTGGGGGTTTTACCACAAAGACCAGAAGTAGACTGACATCTGAGAGGCCACCTGTGCTGTCCTGTCCCGTCATCCTGTCCTGTCTCAGGTCCGAGGCAGCAGAGCCCCGAGCTGGACCTCCTGCGGTTTCTCCCAGCTGATATGGAGCTACAGGCTGCACCCACACATGGCAGTGGCTGGCAGCACAGATTTCAAACCTCCCCTACTCTGAGAAAAGAGCGGTGGGGGACACAAGCCACGGGAGCCTCTGCCACTTGTCACGCCTGCAGGTGTTTGCCGCTTCCCAAGATGGCAGCCACCACCTGGAGGCCGCCTGCTGCCTTCCTCTCTTTGATTCCCTGACCAGGTGAGCTGATTTTCTCAGCAAGCAAGTTAATTCCCCGGCTCTCTGAGACGATTCCCCACACACGGCAGGAGGAGCTTCTACATCTCAAAACTGACTTGGTGGGGCAGCAAGAGGGGGCCACTGCCCTGAAAAGTAGAGGCCACTGCCTCCAGAGTGGGGAGGACTTTCCAAAAGTGGCAGAGTCCAGCTCTCCCAACAGGTATCTCAAATAACTTTCATACACAGTCGAGGGCAACTCTTTGTACAGACGCCGGGCAGCCCCCCGGGAGAGGGACTGCAGTAGGTCCCGGTGAAAGGTCCTCGGGGACTCTGTGGGGAGAGGTGTGGGTGGGAATGGAGTGAGAGAGGGGTCCATGGCCGCCTTCTTCCTCCCTCCCTCCCTCCCTCTCTTCCTTCCTTCCCTTCCTTCCTTCCTCCCTTTCTTTCTTCCTCCTTCCTTCCCTTTCTTCCTTTCTCCCTTCCTCCCTCCCTCCCGTCCTTCCCTCCTTTCTTCCTTTCTCCCTCCTTTCCTCCCTTCCTTTCTTTCTCCCATCCTTCCTTCCTTCCTCCTTCCTTCTTTCCTTCCTCTCTCCCCTCCTTCCTTCCTTTCCTTCTTCTTCCTTCCCTTTCTTCCTTTCTCCCTTCCTCCCTTCCTCCTTTCCTCCTTACTTCCTTCATTTATTTTCTTTCTTCCAGACCTGGCTTTCACCATGGGCCCATTAGAACAGAGGCATAAGGAACTGTTAGCAGAATCTCACACACTGAGGGGTAGAAGGAAGCAGGCACTAGGAATGCCTACAATGGTGGTTGTGCTCAAAAAACGTGTGTGCATTAAAAAGACTCAACAGGAACGTTTCAAATGCTGGCTGTGTTTGCCTCTGCAAGAGGGATTTGCATTTTAGAAGATAATACAGTAATTTAATAAGAAAATATTTTTTTGTTAACGTGAAAAATGTACTACGGCCTGTTGAAGTCACACTTGTAGGATATATGGGGGAGTAAGGGGGAGCCCCGTAGATGAAATTGCACGAGCACAGTCCCTGAGAAAACCTCGACACCCCAGAGTGGGGGCCCTGTCCCCAGGCTGTGGAGGAGCTCAGTCGCCTGCCTCCTCCTTGGACCTCGGGAGAGGGACTCGGGATTTGGGATTTACTGTGGCATGTCACTTGTCCTTTCGTTGCCTCTTTAGCGGATTCTCCTTTTGGGCAGGGGAATCAATTAAAGATCAGGGGCTGGGCAGGAGGCTGGCATCCACTTGCCATTGGGTGACCTTGTGCACGGCACCCAGGAGCCTGTGTCTGTCTTTATTGATTAATCTCTATTAATAAAGCTGCAGGATTGACAGGCATGGTGTGGAGCCAGAAGAACGTGCCACAGGTATCAGGGAACCAGACAAGACCCCAGCGGGGGCCCCGCCTCATTACCCAAGAGCCCGTGGGGGGTTGGTGATAGAGATTGGGCCACAGCTCACTTCAGCCAGGCGGTTATTGAATGGCCCTGCGATTTCCAAAGGAACTCAGCTCTCTTCCCTCCCGAGGTGGCGGTCGGCCCCTGCTCAGGGCTCTGCTCTGCTCCTACGGAAGCGAGTCCTGTGCTGAAACCTGACTCGGAGAGGACAAGCTTCTTGCACTCTGGAGGCAGAAAGAGGAGACCTTGGATTTGAGATCCAGACAAGGCTTTCCGTTGCAGGTCGGGAGATAGTCAGAGCCCCATCAGACAGCGAAATGAAGCGTAACTGCTTCTTCAAGGTATCACATCCAGTTACTATAAGAAAATGGTCCCACAGGCGGCAGCACGCAGACGTGTGTCAGAGGAGCCATGCAGAGGGCACTAGATACAGGTGTGGTGGGTGGGCGAGGGCACTCACTTTCAGAGATGTGGGGGCGGTAGGGAACCACGTTTGAGTGAAGACGTTTGTAGCTAAAGTAGCCAACCATGAAAAATGCCACCCTGCCTTTTCATCTCGGTGTTTCTTGTTCTTTTCCTCTTTGCTCTGAACACTCTTCCTCAACGAGCTACAGTCACGAGAGAGATCTCAGAAGGTCACGGCTTATCTGGCTTCTCAAGCTTTGCTGGAAAGTTGGTAAAATCACCAGATCCAGGGCCCTATCCCAGACCTACCTACTAAGTCAGCATTGTTGGATGTGGGATAAGTGTCAGGATTTTGACCCGGTTTCTGGGGTGAGAAAGGCTAATAAGAAGAGATTAGATCATACTTTGGCGGATTTGGTTATGGTAAGTAATAGTAATTTTTTTACTTACATTATTAAAGGACTATTTCTAAAATATGTAGTAAGAGCCACCCCACCCGGTCCTGTGCAGCCGGCATGCCTCCCCCTGCCCAGCCAAGAGTAAGCTTCCCACTGTGCTTCTGGGGTAGGACAAGGCACCAGGATGCAGTGAGTGCCTGGGTCCTGTTATCTCAGAGCTCAGCTGTACAGGAAGAGAGTGTGTGTCACCCCAATGACCTGGAAGTCATCAAATGCTACTTGACTGGCCACCCAAAGCCATGGGCACATGGGTACATACTGGCCCAACCAGATGAGCCCAGCTGGCCTCCTTACCATGATGGCACTGATCCTGGTGTACAGGACGCCTGGCAATGTCCCCAGCAGCTCAGCCTGGCCACTTCTGAACTGAGCCCTATTCTAAGGAAAATGGAGAGATTGGGTCCTCTTTTCCTTACCTCTTCAAGAGTACTCATCTACCTAATAACCTATCGATTATGATAGGACATCTAATAATCTATCTGTTGTGATCGATGAACATCCCCCATGGACCAACTGGGGCACTCTAAGCCACTTTGGCCCGAAACTCTAGTGAGTTGAAACTCTAGTTGCTGAGGGCCTTGCTATGTTGCTGAGGCCGGCCTTGAACCTCAGATCCTCCTGTCTTAGCCTCCCAAGCACTGGGATGACAGGTGTGTGCCATTACACCCAGCTGAGTCCCCACTTTTCAACACACCAGCTGCATCTCTTTGTGAGATTAGTAAACACAGGACAGTCAGAAAAGGACACACCCCACTGGGAGCCAAGGAGGTGGCCTGTTAGCAAGAGCCTGTTTCAAAAATAATTAGATAGATAGATAGATAGATAGATAGATAGATAGATAGATAGATAGATAAAAGTGGCTGGAGATGTGGCTTGGAGGTAGAATGTCTCTGGGCTCCATCCCTAGGACCCTCCCCCACAACATGGCAGGGCCTCTGTAGGCAGCCAGCAGAGGTCTCATCTCAGCTCTACCGGTGCCTGGTGCTGGGCACGTGGGCATTCCTCACCTGCTTCTCCACATGAAATGCGGTCGCTAGTAATAATCCCAGCTCACAGCATTGCAGGTGACCTGCACACATGCGTAGAGCGCTCCGTGTACCCGCGATCTGCAGAGGTCGGGGCTGCTACAAGAGTTCTTCCCAGATGTCAACCAAGTGCCTACTGCATGCTCTGCAGATGACAGTAACCAAGTATGTAGCAATAGGCATTACTTCTTTTTTTTTTTTTTTTTCAGTACTGGGGATGGAATCTGGGGGCATTCTACCTCCAAGGTACAGCCCCAGCCCTACTTTTTATTCTTTATTTTTGAAACAGGGTCTCACTAAGTTGCAGAAGGCCTCACTAAGCAGCTGAGGCTGGCTGAGAACCCAGATCCTCCAGTCTTAGCCTCCCAAGTACTGGAATTACAAGCATGCGCCACCACGCCCGGCTTACAATATGCATTACTTCTACCAGCATATACTCCTTCTATAATAAATAAACTAGCCCAAATTTAGATAGAAAATATCCAAACGAAGCAGAGAGACAAAAAGAAAAGATCTAGATTGTTTTACCACCTCCTCCCGCCCCAAACAACAACAGAAAGACCCTCTTGCAAATATTTGTTTATTCTGTTCTCTCTGCATCAGGGGAGGCCGGGTGCGTTCAGGGTGGTATGGCCGTGGTTCTCTCTACACCAATCATCAATGTGTGAGCCTCAAGTGAACTCAACTTGTGCACACTAAGATGTTTAGGTAGAAAATCGAAGCAGCTCACCCTTCTGAGCCCTGCTGTTTCCGTAGCTGAGGTGAGCACTGTGGTTAACGGCTCCCAGGGCCAACTCCAGAGGAATCGTGACATTTACCTGCAAGGCAGGCCTGTGCTCTGTAGGTCTTTTTTCTGTTTACTAGCTCGGACTTTACTAGGTGTTGAACACCGTACATCTGGGTCATGACACGAAAACAGAAACAACAACACCAACCCCCCCAAAGTGATTCTTTTCAGAGAGATGAGGGCTGTTGTGTCCATGGAAAGATTGTTGTTCTTCTGCATTTTCAGTCAGGGACTCTGAAATCTTAATTACTATGGTTATCGAGTTAATGGTTTTTTTTTTTCTTTTTTTAAACATAACATGATAAAAACAAACTAGAGAATAAACAAGTATACAGAAGAATCACACTACCTGTTTCCACTAGATAGATGACTTTATTTTGCTTCCATATTCTAATTTCGATCAATATGTGTCCTCACTGTGACATGATTAGGCTCCCATGTCTGATTACAAGTTTCTGGATGTTTAGTTAACAGGCTGTCAGAAGTCTTACTTTCCTAACAGAACAATGAAACCTCACCAACACCATAAAAGCCTTTCAGAGTGTGGCCTGTGTTCTTACATTATTTCCAAAATATTTGGCTAGATTGAAGGTCATCATTATTTCTGATATTACAGGCTTTGTTGTTGGTATTATAATTACTATTTATCAAAACCAACTTGGATCAGGTCGACACAAAGAAAACTGCATGGTGATCAGTTCCTTTAGAACCCTCACAGCCCGCTGCAGAAACACATTAAAATACAAATGCTTTGCTCTGCTACTAGGATGCAGACCCCAGCGCAGGCACCAGAGCCTCAGCACCCAGGCCCACCACCCTCACCCGAACCAAGTCAGGTGGAAACCCACCAGCCGGGCTAATTCCCTCTAATTGAAACTTGTTTAATGATATCATTTCTCCTACTAGAATCTTTTACCACCACCCCCCTTCTGTTTCTAACTTGTTTGCCATCGCTAATCAAAGAAATGTGCTCTGTTTGAAAACAAACAAAAATAAATTGAATATGTTGGTAGGAAAAATTAGCCGGGAGATCTTGCCAAAAAACGAGCCAGGTGATTCGAAGTAGGCCATTCCCCTTCTTTCTGGGTTTCAATAGCTGCTTTAAGTCTCACGCTGAATAGGCAGTGCTTGCCAGAGCCGCAGAGAACAGGCGCCCGGCCCGACGAGACAGGGAGGGCCGCCGGAGGCCGCGGGGTCCCCCGGCCTTTGCTGAGCCCCATCTGAAGGGAGGGCTGTCAGTTAAGACTCAACTTTCATTCTGTGCCGGCTGCATTCAGCAGCGGGGAAAGTTTAATTCTGAACTGTGAAAAGATTCAATAAGTCACCACAAATCAGCCCCGACTAAAGCCCCAAACCGAGTAACTTACACAGCACTTTGTGATCTTCAAACAGTTTGTAGGCGCGATTATTCATGCCCGACATGGGGCCGCGGGGTCCGAGCTCCCCGTTTGTTCTAAGGCCGAGGAGAGGTGTTTGAAACCGGCCAGAGGCGACCAGAGGCCCCGAGATCACGGCTAATGTGACACCCCCAGGCCTAATCTTCTTAAGGCACTGGGTAAAGTAAGTATCCATTACAAAATCAGCCTTCATCCTGCCCCCTTCTGAGCCGGCCACTCTGATAGCCAGCTCGGGACAATCGCATGATTCCAGGCTTAATCAGCCCTTCGGAGCCTGGGCAGGAGGGGAAGGGTCTAATCTCCATATTTAGCCCATCTGTACTTGTGGCTCTGACTGCCCTGCCCCTGGCAGATCAAAAGGAGTTGGCAAAAATCAGATTAAGGCTGGAGAAAAGGGAGGGAGGTCGAGCTGTGTAACAGCCAAATTTTTTCCTCCCTGCCCCGGTTGTATACACGTTTATTAAGACCATGCGGTTAATCCCATGGGCTTTTCAACGCGCTGCTTCTTTTCTTCTTTCTCTTCCCAATAAAAAGAGAAAAAGCTACTAAAGTGAAATATTATATACATTATAAAAATACAGGATATGCGCGAATGCAGGGCCGGCAGAGTTGCACAGATTTAAAGGAAGTTCAGGGAACTGTTGGTGACCTCAAGGCGGGCCCGCGCGTCCGCCTGGGGAAGGGCACAGGCCTGGCGTTCCTCGAGACAGAGACACACGGCAGAGCAGTGTGGAGCCTGCGGAAGAGACGGTGCTCATTATTAACACGGGCTGCCACGGGGCCGGGCTGGCGGCGGGGCAGGTGCCAGGCTGCGTGGTGACATCTGATCTCCTCACAGTTACGGGGCCGCGGAGAGCCGCCACGAGAACATATGGGATTCACCAATTAAACCAATGCTTGTTTCCTCCTTGAGAACACGCTGCTGCGTCAGGCAAAAGCAGGTGATTCTCTTCCCTCCGCCTACCTGTGTTTTTGTCAGCAAAGCCATCTCGCCTTGGTGGCTCCCGCCGCCGCACGTGGCACCGGGGTCCTTGCAGCTCAAGACATGCGGACAGATGGGTACAGAGAGGGAGCGAGCGGGATTCACACTTTCACGGCTGTTGGCAGTCACCTGCTGTTTGTAAACAGTGACATGTGGCCACCAGGCGTGTCCTTCAAGCTAGGAGAAACCTGTGCCGGGGCAAGTTAAATGTGCAGGCTGCAGCCTGGAGTTGCTACCTACCTAATGATGACCGTGGGGGGTACTTAGCTCAGCATCGCCCGGGCAGGGCCGGAGAGGGCCGGCTGGTGGGCTGCCTGCCGGGGTGGCCAGGCTAAGGAAAGTTTGACAAAGGAACCTCGGCTTCTCTCCTGGAAGGCGGACGGAGTCCCTTCTCTTTCTGCCTCTTACAAACCCCCATGCGGAGGCAGGAGAGAGCGGCGTGGCCGCTGGGCCTTGGCAGTGGCCCTCACCTCATTAGAGTGGATTAAGTCATGATGCTGAGAAGCATAAAGGGTGAAAAGCAGGGTGCGGGCCGGCGGCACAGGCTCCCGGGGTCATCTGTGTGCGGACGCCATTATTGACTGGCGCCCAGGTGGTTCGCACTTTTCAATTACCGTCTGCCGCCAAGGTGGCCGGTAATTGCGAAGGATCGTGCCTGAGCACAGTATCAGGGGAGCCTCCCCAGCCCCCTGCACCTTCTCTCGATGCTCCGTTCGTTCGGGGCTGCTCAAAGACAAAGGTCCAGACCCCGCGGGCCTCCCAGAGGACTGGGGCAGGCGGATGCCATTAACAAAATTAGTAAATAAAAAGCACACCGTCACTCCAGGGATGCAAAGAGATTGGCAGTTGCCATGGAAATGGGCTGGCGGTCCGGGGTCCGCACCAGCAAATGCCTGGCTTAGAAGCTCCCTTACCAGAGAGTCGAAACAAGGCAACAGAACCAGCCCTGGTCTCCCTCCGGTGCAGGTGTCTGCCTGTGACGGTGTGCTTCTGACCCGGCCTCTGCTCCAGGCTCGAGCAAGCCCAAGCCCTCCGTCTCTCCCGCTCGATACACTGCTCCTCCACTTGAGCTATGGAAAACCAGGAAACCCGACCTCAGATGTAAATAACTCCATGAACAAGGGGTTAAGAAGTTCACTGTGATTTCAGATTGTGGAGATGCAGCATTTCACAGGATGCAGCCCCTCTCCGGCCAGGCCAGGGACAAAGCAGATCAGATAAACACACGGAGTAAAAATAGGGAATTGCTGGGCAGCCCTCCTGACCCAAGCAGCTTTCCCTTTGTCTAGCTGAAAAGGGGAGTTTTTGAAAAAACCGGGGGCAAGGAGACTTAAATTTCATGAAAATATTAGCGAGCAAAAGCTCTGGTGAATGCTCACAGGGGTTATTGTGGGCCTGTGCTGAATCGTCGCCTGGGGCTTCAGGGTGTGGGGAGGACCCCTCTCCATGTGCCCGGTACCACCACGTCCTTCCTGAGTCTTCTGGCAGACTGGGGCCAGAGAAAGGCACGCCAAACCCAGCCCAGAGCAGCAGGCCACAGCCCTGCTGAAAAGGCAAACCTTCCCTCATCAGGAGCCCACCTTTATTAAAATGAAGAGGTGTAGGCGCAGGTTGAAAAGGTGTTCTACATCACTGGCGGTTTGACCTCGGCGACCTAAGTCACTTCTACTTAGATCATTGCACAGTTAAGGTTCCCTGGTTAGTTGCCAGCAGAGGTCAGCTCAGACAGGTGGCTTTCCTTGCACTTGTGTGTGTGCATGTGTGTGTGCATGTGCATGTGTGTGTGTGTGTGTGTGTGTGTGTGTGTGTGTGTGTACACATGCATGCATGTGTAATGCTGACCTGATTTCATCCTTCCTGGAGATTGGGACTGGGTGGCCTTCAGCTGCAGAAATCAATGACTATGGCAGACCCTCCTGCAATCTCCTGATGCTCCCTCTCTCGGCTTCCCCGGCCTCTCTTGACGCCCATTCCCAAGCCCGGCCTGGGCGGGCAGCGAGAACATTTGGAAGGCACCGCTGCCTCGAAAGGGCACAGTTGGGCCAGGAGAGGAACCCTGAGAAGTGGAAGAATGTGTGGGGTCAGACACTGGCTAGGGGCATGGAAACAACACTTTGGGACCTCCAAGCGCAGGGTCCCAGGAGGCCAGAGGCCTGGCATATAACCGGGGACTTTTCTCGCCTGTCCCAGTGTGAACGTGGGCGGCTCAGCACTTTGACTCTCCTCTCTGAGTGACTGCCTTCAGAAGGCAGGGACCCTTGAACATCAAAGTGGCCCGGCCAGGCAGACGAAAGGTCTCCCCCTCAGCTTCCTGGTGGCGGAACTGAGTTCAGCACGCTGGGTCTCCCATCGATTGCTTTCCCCAGGTTTAAGTCAACTTTCTTCAAGATGGACGGCTAAGAGGTAATGGAGACAGCGCCCAGTAGATATGGGTCCCATTTGTGTCTCCTTACCCGGGTGAGGTGGCAGGACCGTCCCAAGGAAGCCGCTAATGATACCACGTCAGAGGCAGGGGCAGCTGCAGCCCAGGGCTCTGGTTTGAATGTGGTTTACCATGCCCCGAAGGTCTGTCCGTGGGAAGCTGGGGGTCACTGGTGAAGGCTTTAGGAGGAGGAGCTGAGTAGGGGGTAATTAGATCACTGACACACTGAAGATGATAACTAGTTCTCAAAGGGGCCCCACTGAATTCCAAGAAGAGCCAGCCTTGCCCTGAATCTCTCTGTCTTCCTATCTTTTTATTCAGGTGACCACTCCTCTCCTGATTGGAGCCATTTCCTTTACTATTCTTTGTCACATTGTACTCTAGTCAAGGTGGCCCTCGCCAGACGACAACAGATGAAGTACTCAGCCTTGGACTTTCTGCCTCTACAATGGTAAGCTAAGTAAACCCCTTTTCTTTAGGCATTATCTAGCCTCAGGTATATTGTTATAGCAACAGAAAGCAAACGAATGTCCCTCCTGTTAAAGGGGAATCAGATTGGAGGATCCTTTGCTCCAGCCAGTCCAAGGGTCTACGAGGCTATTTCTCCACAGCTCAGGACCTTACCTTGTGGCCAAAGTTCCAAGACATAATGACCACAAGCATGTACCAAAGGCATATGGGAGGACGAGCCCAGAGAGGTGGACTGTGACATAAAAACACCGTGCCCTGAGCACTGCAGAGCAATTGCATCATGCCCGAGTACTCCATACCATTGCTTAGGACCTTGGGATGGGTTTAAGTAAGTGAAGGGTTGGCACCAGAGCCAGTCAACCTTGAGCTGACTTGGAAAACTCAAGGGAGAGGAGTCAGTGATGCTTTCTGAACAGAAAGTGTGAATGTATGTAGCTTCTTCCACATTTGACTCAGGTGCTAGTATAGATCAAAGGAAGATACAGTGCAGCAACGTGAAATCCGAGAATGCACACGATGATGAAGATAGGCGTTAGCAAGGTAAATGAGGGAATACAGAAACACACACATTAATGTGAGGGAGCTGCTGTCAAGTAAGCTCCTTGTTCCCATCCTGAGGACTCAGGACTTTCCATCGGTCTCCCAGCTCTGGATCCCATTCTTAGGAGCAGATGAGATGATGGCAGTTGTGTTGGGGGGCTGTCACTCTCCAGGGCTTGATCTGGGCCACAGCTCTGGGCCACGGTGCTGTCTCAGAGACCCCTGGGCTTCATGCCACAGGGCAGAGTCCTGTTCACTCAAATAACAGCAAGGGCGGTCCGAGGCTCAGGAGCGCTCAGCACGCTCTGCAGGATCGTTCTGTTCTTCTTCCTCTGCAGCAAAAACACACGAGCCCCTATATTCCTGCTCCAGTCAACTCAGCCTCTGGCCCGGTGGAAGGGAAGGAGCTGCCTCTTCATGTTGGAAGGGCTGGGACTTGAACCAGGGCAGCCTGGACGTGAACGAGTGCTTCTGTGACCTCTATGGACATGCAGGTAGGGGTGCACCTCTCACCACCTTCTCCGTTGCATGGTGAACAGGCAGGTGCCCGCACTGGCCTCTGCCACACCTCTGCGTGAAGACCGAACAAAGTATCATTTGACCTGAATTATCTAAAATATTGTGTGTGTGCATGCATGCATGCATATGTGTGTGTAAGTAAGCATAGCTTTATACATATACATTACTGCTTTTCCCATGTGAAACCACGTTCATCTAATAAGAGTATACGATTGTCCAGAGCTTCTCTCTGCATGGAAATCCCCGTCTCTGTCACTCACACCCCCAGGCGGTCTTTTTCACTAATGTGGCGGTCCACCCCTACAGTCCACTCAGACATGGGCCTCTGCCCCTCCCTGGTGCCCAGTGGAGCTCTGAGGCACCCCACTGTCAGACACACACCCAGTGCCGTGTGGCCCAGGATTGGCGGGAGGCCTGGGTGTGAAGCTCTTCTCCTGCTTTCCTCAGATCAGATCTCACCACTCAGAAACCCTCAGGAATCACCGGGGAACAGACGCCGAGCCAGGAAGTCAGCCCTGACCACCGAGTGGCAATTAAATCATCCTTTCTGGTTTATTGTGTTCATTTAAAAAAAAAATTTAAAACAACAGAATAGAATCCTAAAAGATAATACTTCTGAACTAAGATGATCTGAGCACAAATGATGTGTCTGGACTCCAGCCTGGACCTAGCCGTGTACCCCATGGGAAACTTTGGGATAAAGGCAAGAAGAAGGTGGTCCTAGGGTCCCCTGGGTGCGTTCTGAGGCGTCCCCGTCCACCCACAAGGCACGCTGGCTGCAGAGCACCCTGGCGGCTTCCAACAGAACCAGGCTGCCTGGGAGATGCTTCCTGTGGAGGAAAACCTTCCCATTCCTTTCGTAGGAGCGGAGCTCTCCCCCTTCCTCTGGGCCCTTGCCTTCCCTTCCACAGAACTGGAGAAAATGTGAGGAGACACAGGTGACGCCACTGTCTGACCGGGGCAGGTGGCCCGGATGTTGGAGTGCCACATGTCACGCGGCCGAGTGACTGGGCTGGGACCCGCATCAGCCCCTCTCCTGCCTTGCCAGCGGCTCTGTGAGGCAGACGGAGGCTGCTTTCTGTCTTTGCTTTGCAGATAAGGGGGCGGTGTGCAGAAAGAAGAGGTTATCTGATGAAGGCAAAAAAGTTAAGAATAAAGGCAGCGCACGCCCGGTTTCCAGGACTCTTCCTAAATAAAACACACACACGGAAGGCTAAGGCAGACAGTGCCCAGAACCGCCAGGCCTGGGTTCGTAGAGTTCCTGTCCCTGAGAGGAAGAGGTCCTGCCAAGCACGTCACTCCTGGGTGGGTTTAGGTATCAGGGTTGGAACTGGTGCTGGGGTCTCTTCCTGCCAACCCCTCCCCCAGCGAGTCGGTGCACCAGAAGGGCCATGTTGCCCAAGTGTAACCCCAGAAACACACCAAGAGCTGTGGAGCTGCGTGCATGTGCATTTGCATCGCTTGGAACCTCACGATGAGGTATAATTGCAGTGCACCAATGGCTGTCTACAAAACAAACAAACATTGTGATGCAGAGAGAGAGAGAGAGAGAGAGAGATTGATTGATCTCTGTTTTATATGTAGTGAGTCGGAGTGACTTCACTGCTGGCTCAGAGCTGTTGGAACTAGTGCTGGGCGTAACAGTTTGGGTTGTCTCCATGGGTTCTTGTTCTTGACTAGTTTAGAAAAAAAAAAAGCCAGAAGTGCTGCAAACTTGAGCAAGGTTTTATTATTACAGGCAGAAGTAGTGGGTGGACAGAGCAAGGAGAGCACCAAGTTAGAGAGAGAGAAAGAGACAAGATGGCGTATCTCAGACAGGACACACCGCTTGCCTTTGAGAATGCAATCTTCTTAGTAGGAATTTTATCTTGTCCCTCCTATCCTGTTAGCCAAACAGTGTTTCTTCCCCACCAAAAAGTAGGTCTGGCCCACTTGGTTATTTCTTTGGCTGTGTTAGCCTTTCTTGGTGGCTCCTTTCATTTAGTCTCATAAGGACAGACTGTTCTGACACGTTGGAACTGGTGCTGGGGTCTCTCCCGCCAACCCCTCCCCCAGTGAGTCAGTGCACCAGAAGGGCCATGTTCCCCAAGTGTAACTCCAGCCATGTCTACCTACAGTAAAGCCCACCGACAGTGCCCGAAGGACGCCAGGCGTCCTCCTCGACAGTCTCAGGACATGGCTATGCTTACCCTCCCCCCTCCACTCCCTGGGGACAGAAGCCGCAGTAGAGAGCCCCCGGCACATCTGCCCCACTGCTGCCGGAATATGATTTCTCAGCTGTCTTCCAGAGTTTACAATCACCTCTTAATTATTCAGCGATGCTCTGATTTCTTCGGAGTGCACAGTTTCCCCTGCCTGAAACCTGGAACCACGGTCTCTCCATTGGTGCTTGCACCAGGAGGAGGAACAGTGAGCAGCCGGCCCATCCCTGCCTGGCTAGTGACCACCTTGTGTAAGGTTCAAGGAAGAACGGGCATGTGCCCAGTACTTCATGGAGACACTCTGGGTCAGGTGACAATCAAAGGTTCCCTTCTTGTTAAGCAGGACGACAACTATTCAGGAGGCAGGAAACTCAGGAATGTGCCTCAAGGGCTTAGCTCAGGTGTCTATGCATTAGAATCACTCATGAACGAGACCTACAAAAAAGGAAATAATTGTGTCAATAACAATCACTTCTCTACACAGCTATCGGTGTCAAACAGCGCCATAACAATGTGAAAGTCATCAGTAGGCCAGGCCATCTCTGCACAGGGAACACCAGTGCAGGCTTTGAAAGTTTAAGGTGACGGGGTGGGGAGATTGCTGGGTCCAGTCTCACCTGTGGCAGGCCTGCAGGGATCTCACCCACAGTTCTGAAGAAGCCTGAGTTTCTTTGTTTTTTTTTTTTTTTTTTTTTTTGGTTCTCACGCAGAAACAAACACCTGCGTCATTGCGTCATTTAGGGTGGTGAGAAAATGCTCATGAGTGTCAGAAAATGCTCACGAGTTTCTTTCTCGCCATCTGCAATTTTTTAAGCTGAGCTTTGCCATTAAAGCCGCTCACCTTTACCTTGGTGGAGCCTCGCTTGAGGAGACCTGGTGATGGTCCCGGCAAGGCGCCTGTGTCGGTCCCCCAGTGGCCCGATCACACACCCATCTTTAAAACCCAGTAATCACCCTCATATCGGAGATGAGTTTATTTTCTGTGCTACACTAAAGAAAGAGTCAATAAAGCACGGCGCACATCCCGGCTTTCATCTCTTCCTGCCAGCTCCGTGACAAGACAAAGTTTGCACAGTACGCCTGTCAACACCGAAGGACGACTTTCCGAGAAGGTCACAGTCTCGATGCATTAGCAAGCCCTGTCCCCCTGCTCTGTGGCCCCCGGGTCCCCCCTTTGGTCTCTGGCAGCAGCTGCATATTAAATGACGCCCCTTTAAACTGTTAAGTGCTCCGCTGCCATTTCATCGGCCGGTCGCCAGCAGGCTCAGGGGAGAAGCGCTATCTCCTATGGCCATGAAAATTGATATTGAACATGGGAGGAGAAATCTCACAAGCTGATAGCAATTAGCTAAAAAGGATTTGCGGCTCCATGAATCATCACGCCAGGGGACCAAAGTCATTTGCTGACACCGTTTCTGGGTCTCTGTGTGCTTGGCTCTGCCTCTGTTTCTCTGGCACTCTGGGTGTGACATTTCCCCCTTCTGGGTCCCCTGGTGGAACCGAGGATGCTACAGCCCAGCCGGGTGACTCTGCACCGTCTGAGACTTTGTGGTAGAAGATGCTTAAGGTGGGCTCTGCCTTTCACATTCTAGATACTCAGCTGGAAAATGGAAGAGGGTTTCCTTGCTAGTTTATTGTGTGTGCATGTGTGTGTTAAGAAAATAATCTGTGGCTCTGGTTAATAATAACATTAAATCAAAATAATAGTGCTAAGGTTCGGAAGTGTCCGGAGGTCAATTTTTCAAACCAACCCTCCGGCCGGCCGCAGGACCTTGCCACTTTGTCTGGGGTCCCCTGATGCCCAGCACGTGGGCAGCCAAAGTGGCCGGTCACGTGGCGCCCTACTGTCGTCCAGAGCGGCTCTGCAGTCTTTGGTGAATGGGCAGGTAGCTCTGGGTCATGGATCCAAGGGCTCTGGCGTTCCCTGATGGCAGAATGCCAGTTTCTTGTTTCTTTTTTTTTTGTTTAATTAATTAATTTATTTTTTCAGCATGGATTTTTTATACATTTCTTGAGTACAACAGGGTTACATAGACATTTATGACATATCAATCATTGTCAGATCACAAATAGCACCACTTCTTCGTTTGACACGTATAGCCCACATTCTTAACATAGCCTGGTCAAGCAAACTTTCTAGAGTCATAAAACCATACTCCGTTAGGATCATATATTTACTTTCTAAGAAGTAGGAAGGTCTTTCATCTACGCATCCTAGGGGCAATCTCCAGAGTTGGAGACGCCAATGTAGCCATAGCAGAAGAGTCAGTATAATTGCTCATATATGCAGATAGCAACTGCCAGGGGGGAAAGGGCCCAGCTGGGCTCCCACAACCCCCCCATTTTTATTTTAAAATTCACGAAGGACTGTGCCTGTCTTAGGTCATTTCCTACCAGGTGCTTTTTTTTTTTTTTTTTTCTTGTTTCTTAAGAGGATACTGAGGGTTTTTTTCCCCCCAATTTTGTCACCAAGAATGCAGAGAACTGTATGTTGGTTCTTGAGCACAGATCGAACAGTCCTGGAAGCACACGACTGTGAGACCCACAGACAAGTGTAAAATGTTATGAAGTGCCTCTATGCCCGTGAGCTAGCACCGTGCAGCCAAGGGAAGCTTTGTTCATATGCTCCTATGCCCTTTAGGGAACAGTAGACTTAGATACTACTTGGCGTAAATGTAGATAGACTTGTACACACACCTTGAAAAACATGCAGGCACTGAAGTTAGAAGCTCCTTTTAGGATGAAAAATAATGTCATGAACAAAGAAAGCCGCTCAGACCCTCGTTACTGATTAGGAAAACTTGGTTGAAGCAGCAACGTCCTACTCCTCCTGCCACCCGACTGCGAGACAGCCACATATCTGATTGCGGCCAAGGGGTGGGCCAGGACCAGGACTGCTGCTGGTGGTTGTGTAGTGAGAGCAAACCTGGAGAAGCCAGAGAGCCTGCGCTAGCACCCCGGAGCCTGGCGCTCCAGGAGCCTGGGGACACAGGCTTTCTGCCCTTCGCAACCAGAGCACCCTGTGTATCAGCTATGGAGCAATGGCGCCAAGGTCAAACAAAGTGTGTCTTCCTCTGGAGCCACACCCTTTCGGCTTCCAAACACTGACCTTGAACTTCCTTGTGCAGTTGAGCCATGCTTTAGCAAGGGCTTTCTGGCCAGTAGGAGACCTGCAATGTGGAGATTAGGGACAGGAAGGACCTCGGATCTGTTTAAGAACTTGAAGAAGATCGGGCTGAAGGCAGAGATGGAGGTAGACCATGTCTTCCTTCCTGGCTAGCTGGATCCGCTGCTTGGGCCAGCACAGAGAAAGTGCTGGCCAGTGTTTTCTGCCCTTGGGGTTACTGTGGGGCAGGTAGGAAGGTAAGACCCTGCCTTGACCCAATGCAGGACAGCCAGGGTCCAGAGAGCCCATCTGTGGCACTCGTTTGGTCAACCAGAAATGTTCTTCAGGGAAGTAGTGAGGGGCAGGAATGGCTCAGAGTGGGGCTCTCCTTCTGGGGAGTTCCCAGGGATTTCCAGAATTCCAAAGAAAAGGAAGCGGTGCTGACTTCTGCACAATTCCAACCATGCCTCGTGAATCTGAGTCCCCGGAGTCCTGAGCAGTTCTATTCATTTTGGAATCAGTTACATCCAATTTAAGTTGAACAGAGCGATCCCATCCCTTAGCTCCAATGAAGGCCCGCTAGTCACTTTTATATATCCCAGAAATCAAAGAGAGGACTGGGGTAAATGCCTCTCTGGGATTTCAGCAGCTCTGAAATTCATCCCTTGCAAATTCGGTACTGAGGGGCAATCAAGCCGTATAGAGTAACACCTCAGAGCTGTCTTCTGCGTGAACTCTGCTTCCTCTCCTCTTCCTGGCCCTCGCTGTCCCAAGGACTGGCTCCTTGTTTGATAACTCCCCAGGCCCCAACTTCTTGCTAATTCCGTCAGCAATGGCACCTGCTGTCTGCCTGGGGAGAGCTGAGCCCTGGGGACTTCCGATCCCAGTGTCGCCTCCCCTTGCTGACTGGCCAGCCTCCTCTCCTCCTCTGTGAATGGCGTGCACGCTTCCTCTCTGAACAAATGAGGTGCTTGCTCTTGTGCCCTGTTTATTTGGGCTGGTGAACCATTTCCTCCCTCAGCCAAACGCGAGCTCTCAACAAATAGCGCTTTTATCTCATCAGTTTGCTCCAATTAGAGGAGCGCACAGCCTCTGCATGTCCCTGACTCGGAGCCTGAGGAATTCTATCCGGCGTTGCAGGGGCTCCTGCAAGATTACATTGCAAGCCTTTGGCGCGAACCAGCCGAGCCTCTGGATGCGCCCCTTACACAATGTTCTGATGCTCCATGCCAGCGCCACTTAGTATAACAAGTGCTTAGCAAGCCGCACTTAAAACTGCTGAGGGCTCCTGGTCCTGTGCGAGACATGGAAACAGGTCAGCGTATCCATTACCGGAACTTGATCCCACGACCTTGTGTCTCTGGAAAGTCAAGAGTAAGATGGAGAGGCAATATGCAAATGCAGAGGTGCCGGCGGGGCCGCCGCACATTCAGGGGAGGGAAGAGCCGGGCTGGTGGGGACGGAAACAAGAGCTCAGGGATAGGATAGCCGGTTGGTGTCCAGAGCCCGTGCTGCTCCCAAGCAGAATGCTTTGACCTTGAGAAGGCCAAGCCCCACGCTGGCACTGAGAGCTGAGGCCAAGGGCCTAACACTGCACTGCAGATCCCAGGCGAGGATGAAGCCCAGGCTGCAGGCTCCAGGGGAAGTGGACCTCGCGTGGGGGGCTTGTGGGGTCTCACGGGGTTTGCACATCCTGTCTGCTCTGCTTGCTCTGCTGGCCCCTTTCTCCCTCATCCGCCTTCTACTCTCAAAGGCCTGGCATTTGTGCATCTGAGCACTTAGCATCTGCTCAGCCTCAATGCAAACCAGTGTGGGAGTCCCCCAGCCCTAGGGCTCTCAAGGAACCCAGGCTGCGCATGGGCAAGGGGTGTGGCTCGGAGCCAGGAGGCCTGGGTGGCAGCCCTGACTTCAACGCTGGCCTGCATGTGGCTCTGGGCAAACGCATGACCCCCCCCATGCTCACGTTTCTCACCACAAATGGACCTTGGTGTGGTACCTCACCCTCAAACTCGACCTTGACCTTGGGCCTTCTTATAAGTTCTGCAGTGCTACCGGGCCATGCCCAGTCAGCAGCAGGCAGTTCTGCAGTGCTCCTAGGCTATGCCCACCAGCAGGCAGTTCTGCGGTGCTCCCAGGCCATTCCCTTCTGCCTCAGCCCTAGGCCAGGTCAAGGATGGGCCAGGGAGCACAGAGACAGCTTCAGGAGGCCCCTGGGCTTGCTGCCAATCCTTCGGAAGGCATAGCTCAGAAGACTCAAGCCTCTAGAGCACACTGGGTCTACATCCAGCCAGCACTGAGGCCCGCACTTCTTCCTGCACCCAGGGGCGCTGACCTCTTCTGGATGGACACGTGGTTCCTGAGGGGTGGGGAGAAGCATTCACTCTGACCTCTGCCTCCTTGTTCTGGGCCATCCTGTGTGCAGGTCCTGAGGTTTCCTGCAGGAAGATCCTGAAGGATCCGTGTGTCTAAGGCCCGTAGAAGCAATGGATGGACAATGGCTCACCACCTCCCCCCATCCACCACCCGCTCTTTGCTGCAGGAAGGTGCCTGGCCTCGTGGCGGTCCACTCCTGGGCACCTGGGATTCAGGAGGCGAGAACCACCAGGTGCATGTGCTGAGGCAGACAGACACAAAGCTTGAGCTTCTGTTGGTCCTATCCCAAGGAAGTGACAGGTGCTAGCTTTGCACACACCAAGCAAGCCACTAGACATGGTGACCTGCTCTCAGCAGGGACCAGGGCCCGCTGGGCAGAGTATGTGCAGAAAGAGGGTTTGGCCGCCTGTGTCACTGGGTGAACCCCAAAGATAAACCCCCAGGGCCTGACTTAGGGCCGGGGGGAATGGGGGCCTTCCAGAATCTTCCGCATGGCGCCATCTGAGTGGTGGCTAGAGATGGGTGACGGGACTCTTGAGATCTGCAACTTTGCCTCTTCTCACATTCTTTCATGTTATGTTGATGTATGGGCCAAAGATGATCACAGGTGTTATGCTAGTGCTTTACGACTAGAGTCACACTGTGCTATAAATGGGGTGGGTTAGAGAAAGAGATATTTGTTCTCAGAGTGCATGAGAAAGGAGTCAGAGCCTGCAGGGAAAGACCCTCGCCCCCCGTCAGCTTCTGAGGGCTACAGGCGCTGCTGGTTCAAAGCCACATGGCTGCCATCTCTGCCTCCCTCTTCAAGTGACACAGGAGTCCCCGTGGTGTATCTTCTCCTCTTCTGCCTTTTACAGGTCATGCTGGATTCGGGTCTCAAGCAGATAACCCGAGATGACGTCATCTCCCGATCTTCAATCGAATTACAAAGACCCTGAGTCCAGGTAGGGTCACGCTCACAGGTCTCGCAGGATAGGATGTGCGTGCACCTCTTTTTGGACGTATCTTTGGACTCAGTATAGATGTCTGCAGAGCCATCGAGGAAATAGAGCAACTTAGTAAATCGTTTGAGTGACCTGTTTTGTAGAGGTTGAAGTACCTGTGAGTGACCCAGTTTGTAGAGATGAAAGTACATCTGAGTGACCTGTTTTGGAGAGACTTAAGGAGGTGCACAGAGTTGAGGGAAGGAACTCCCGTGTTGAAGACATGGTTCTCAAGGCAGCAGCGGTGCTCAGAGTGGGGTCTCTGGGGCTGTGGTTGGATCCTGAGGGTCCCCACCTCACCAATGGATTCATTAACTGATGGACTTATAATGTAAGGGTTACCAGGACATGGTGGAAGCTTAGAGGTGGCGCCAAGTTACAGGAAGTAGGGGGCTCGTCCTTGAAAGCTCTCTGGTCCCTGGCCCCGTCCTCTCTCTGCCTCTCTCCTCTTCTTGGCCACCACGGGGTGAGCAGTTTGCTCCACCACAGGTTCCCCCATGATGCTCTGCTTCTGCTTAGCCCAGAGATGGTGGAGCCACAGGTGACCGTGGGCTGAAACTGGACACCCTGAACCACTGCAAATCTTTCCTTCTTCCAAGTTGTTTACCTCAGTGATGGAAAGCTGACTACTACAAAGTCATTACCACCACCACCACCACCCCCCCATGACTCTGCAAATCACCTTATCAGGTGCCTTGGGATCATAAGGGGAAAAAGAAGACAGGGGAATTCTTCACAAAGGGCTTCATGATTTATTTGATTTTTGAACAAAGCCCATTGTGTATTCTACGAAGGCTTATTTTTACTTTTGTGAGTATAATATAGACTTCACATAAATCATGGTGAATACTAGTGCTATTTGCTGATTTTGCAGTGCCAATAAGTCTTATATTAACAGAATTTTGATAGTTTTGGAGCTACATTTATCTTATGGCAGAAAAAGCAGAGTCTTAGTAAAAGACAGTGTGCGAACACCCGGGGTGTTTGTGAATGGGGCAGAGCTTGCCTTCCCTGTCTCCTTACTTGTCCCCGTGGGTCATTGTGGTCTCAGCTCCTGTACCCCAGGGGACTCTTGCATGTTTGTCGAATGACTGCTGGTAGGAGTGAGTGGAAGGAAGACTTAGGAGCTAGGGAAAGTGGCAGGCGAGGCCGTTGGAAGCAGCTCGTTTCAGCTTGAGGAGTCACAGACAGGTGGACATTGTTTCTGGAAAAGGAGGCATTTTAGGAAATTTGGGAGCACGAAAGGCAGAATTTGGACAATGTGCAGGAGTCACACACATCTGGCTGAAACCTGCCTCCTGCAGTTCCTGGGTTGAAATGGTAAACCCGGGACCTCTGAATGTGGTACTCAGAAGCAGACGTTTGCTGATGCAAGGGGTTGTTATGAGGCAATTCTGGACCAGGGTGGTTCCTGACCCGAGGGGACCAGTGTCCTCATAAGAAGAGCATAATTTGGGAAAGAAGGAAAGAAAGAAAGAAAGAAAGAAAGAAAGAAAGAAAGAAAGGAAGGAAGGAAGGAAGGAAGGAAGGAAGGAAGGAAGGAAAAGAAAGGAAGGAAGGAAGGAGACCTCAAGAAAATTAGGAGAGAGGCCAGCAGGGTGGTGGAAGGGGCCGGGGGCCAGGAGGGGGTTGGGGAAGAAAACGCATGTTATATGCATGTATAAATATATCACTATAAATCTCAGGATTGTGTACAATTACACTGCACCAAAAATCTTTTTAAAAATAAAAATAATAAAGCAGCATAGTATAAAAAGAAAGAGCCACGTGCAGAGGGAAGAGAAGGTGAAGACACAGGGAGGAAGTTGCATGCAAGGAGAACCATGGATGAGTGGATGGAGGCCGTGGGGAGGGGCCCCGCCCACCCAGGCCTGGAGTCACCTGCTGGCAAACCACCCAGCCCATCTTACTTCCTCTGGCCCTGCAAGCCGACTAGCTCAAGATCCGTCCTATCCAACGACATTAGACTTATGCAGAAACTGGCGAATGAGTGCAGAGTAAAGTCCTGGCCAGGAAGAGGGCAGGGTGTGCGGGTCAGGGCCCAGAGAGGAAGGCGGACTCCATTCCCTCCTTCCCCAGGAGGGAATGGGATTCTGCTGAGTCAGCGTGTCCTACCTCTTCCCAAATCACGACATGGGGAATCCACATCCTGTCCCTCAAAACCATATGCTCTCAGAACTGGAACCACTCCTGCAGTACTAGGCAACTTAACGCCTTCCCCGGGATCTCCAGGCCCTGATGGTTTCAATGGAGAATTCCAATAAACATGGAAAGAAGAAAGAGTTCAAATTCTAACAATGTACAGGAGACACAACTGCTTCCTAACGCGCTTTATGAACTTAATATTGCCTTGATATGAAAACTAAACAAAGGCAGGACATATATAACAAACCAATATCTTTCATGAATATAAATGCAAAAATTCTTAACAAAATATCATCAAATAGAAATTAAGCATATATAACAAACCAGTATCTTTCATGAATATAAATGCAAAAATTCTTAACAAAATATTATCAAATAGAAAATAAGCAATGTATACAAAGAATTATACACCGTGATCATGTGAGATTGATTGAGGTAGAGAAGTCTGATTTCATATGCAAAAATAAGTCATGATAATGCACCGTATTAACAGGCTAAAGACTAAAGGTAACATTATTTTTATTGTTGTACAAAAACATTTGACAATATTAAAAAGCCATTCATGGTTTAAAGAAAAAAAAGCATGCTAAGTAAAAAAGATATATGTATCAGGAGGTACCATATGGTTCTTCTTGAAATTACTGGATTCTAAACACAGAAAGGCTACAGTTGTCTCCAACTGGGGCGCTGCAGTGAGGAGTTCATGGGCATGGCAGGTGTGGTATCCAGGAGGCTCTGGAGCCACATAGGTGGGTGACTGCTCCAGTCACCCACGTCTCAGAATGATGAAATGACGCAAGAGTGTGCGGGCGCGTACACACACACACACACACACACACACACACACACACACACGGTGGTGCCAAAATCCTGGCTTGGATGTGTGAGCCTGCAGCTTGTAACTCCATGGAGCACCGGGCCAAGAGTCCAGGGACCTTTCCTAGACCATCTCTGCACCCGCCTACAGGCCTGCGACTATTCCAAGATAAGGGGTTAGGAACAGAACACAGGAAGCAAGTGGAAACCTAAATAAACCAGTAAACAACAGCAAAAAGAAACTTAGCCTTTTCTCTACAAAGAGTTGTAGCTCAGAAGACACAAGGGCAGGGTGGGATAGGATTGTGCTTGACTTCAAAACAGGAGACACCACAAACCAAAGGCCATTGTCATCACAGAGGCACAGAGAGCGTGCAAGCAGGGAGGGTTTGGTCACAGCCACACCGAGGCTGGGAGGGGAAGAGCCAGGGGCAGAGAGGAGACAAGCATGCCCGCCCCCGCACACGCATCTTCTTCAAGCTTCTCATTTATTTCAAAACCCGGAAGCGAGCTGAGAAAAGAAAAGACCTGAAGGGTGGGTGGTGGCGCAGAGCCATGCTTGGTTTTCTTTGTACTTTCCTGTGAGGGTGCAAAGCCTCACCCCCTCCCCAGGCCATGGCAAGAGGACCACGGGTGTCCTGCAGACCCCGGCAAGGGGCTGGAGCTGGAGGGGAGCCAGCACTCCGAGCTGCTGATTTAACTGCATTATGCACTGAGCTTGAATGAGAGACGTAGGGCGATTCCTGATTGAGGCAGAAGAGGTAAGTATGCCTGTTGGGTGGGCTCAATAAGGGAAGACAGGGCTCTGCTCTCCCCAAGGGTGCAGCTCCTCACCCTGGCACACTGGACAGAGTGATCCAGACTGGCTGGACCCAGGGCACTCCACAGTGAGTGGGGGGGAGAGACGCCGCCCTCGTCCAGGGAGGGGCGCAGCTCCAGGGCCCGCCAGCGTGTCACGCTTGTCCTGGGTCCTTGATCTCAGGCACTTTCCCTCCCTTCTCTCACTTCTGCATTTGGATTTTGGTAGGTGCGGGTCAGACTCAAGGAGCCCCAGCCAAGGCCCTTCTTACCCGGAGAGCAGGGCATCCTGGTACCTCCATCTCTGCAGGTCCTGTGGTTAACAGTCTTCACAGATGAACAGACTCTTGTTTAGGATCCTGGTTCCTGGACCACTATCTGGACCGCCAGAAAGATTCTTAATTTCATCTGTCTGCTTCTACAGAAGAGGAAGTGGAGGTTTGAGCGGTGGCGTGATTATACTTCAGCGATGAATTCTGCGACGTGCAGAGGAGGTTTTGGGGGACACTGTGGGATTCCTGGGGCCCCACGGCACTGCAGCTACCGCCTGTGAGATACCTTGAGCCAGAGGGCCTAGGCCCACAGCACCCGAGAGCCTGGCCAAGGAACCTTTGAGAGCTAGATGTGTGTGTGTTATCGTAAAACAGTCTGTTATGCAGGAAGCGACAACTAAGACAAAACTTATTTAAAACAAAGTTTAAAAGTAAGGTGTAAGTGCAGGCATTAGCATCTCTTTTCTTCCTGGTGGATCAACTGGACACTATCCGTCACCATAACAATAATCTGTAGGGTATCTTATCCAGCGCTGTGTGAAGGCCAGTCCCTCTGTGGTGCCACCTCTCACCTGGGTATTAACACAGCCCCACTCGGCACCAGAGAATCATAACAGCAGAAGCACCCCAACAAGTTCATTCCTGGGGGCTGTGTCAACAATCCCAGGGGTTGACTTGACTTGTTGGGCGGCCTCCAGTTTAGCTGATATTGGCCATGCGATGTGTAAGTATTTTATGTACATCCAGAGGCCCTTTTCTGAATTACAGAGCTTTTGCAAACACTGAAATAAATACACAGAAATGCTGGGGAAAAAAAAAATTAAAGAAAACATCTCTACCTCCTGTAGTTCACTTTGCAACTCGATGCTGGGCCGAGCTTGACAGATATGCAAATGGCCATCCAACGGCAGCCTCTTGCTACACTTCACAGGGTTGAGAGCTTCTTATCAAAAGGGGTACAAAAGATGCTGGGCAGCAGATCAAGCAGTTGGGGCTGACGATCTGGCTGTGCTCTTTTTAGCGCTTTTAAATTAGATGTAAACAAATACACCCATGGGAGGAACGGTCTTCCCTTATATGGCTGGGGTCTGAGTTGGTCTTAAGTAGCTTGGAAGCAGTGACCTTTTCCAGAGTCTCTGGCAATAGGGCAACCAAGGATTGGCCACCAAAGCAGAGGGGAGAGCCTGTCAACTCTCAGAACTGGCTTGAGCCCCGGGCCAGAGCCAGCAAGCATGCCTTCAGAGTTTCGGAGAGGAAGCATCTTACAAGTTGCCTCTGCTGGCTTACGCCTGGCTCCAGCTAGCTAAGGAAGAACCTCATGGGTCCAGTAACCAAGCCACAGAACCAAAAATGCAAGAGAAGACTGGAGCGCAGACCTGTCTCGGGCTGGCCGTCTCATCCCAAGAAGAAGAGAGAGGAGGTGAAGGGGGAGAGAATGAGTGCAGTGGGCAGGCGACACGATGGACAACAGGCACTTAATCCCACTGAGGGCTCCGGAGCCCATGCACAACGTGCGTAGACAGACGTCCCACCCACAGTTCATTCAGGAGGAGCTCCTGCTTATCACTGTTTGGGAACTGCTCCTTGGTGCTAACTGAGCATGCGCCCAGGGCGGAGAGGACGTGGGTGAAGAATCACCTGTCCCATCAAGGCCCCAAGTTCACTGCAAAGGTGAGGGCTCGGGGCGCAAGGACCGGCACCACCAGCACCAGCTGCAGAGGCTCAAAGGAAATGCTGAGCAGGGTAGGGAGGGCTTCTTCCTGCTTCCCTCATTCCGCACCACCCTGGAGAGGCACCGAGCTGCCGCAACTATCCTAACTTCCCGGGAGGAAACAGAAGCCACCTGAGCAGTCTTGAAGAGACCCGGAGCTCCTGAGGAAGGCTGGCTATTGACTACACTCGGCTTCCCTCCACCAGCTCCATGCCCACCATGCAAGAGGCACCCAGTGTGTGTTTGTGGAATGAAAAAAATTAATCGATGCATAAATGAAGGGATGGAGGCCACAATCCCATCCAGGGCAGAAAGGTGGGAGCCCCAAGGACTTGTAGTGGAAGAGGGCTTTGGCACAAGAGATCAAGCGACTCAAGCAGGGTGTCCCTGTTCTGTGGTCCTGATTGTGAGCATGGTCCTCTGCCTGACCCGGCAATGGGAAAGCCCACGGGAAGCCAGGGGTCTATGCAGAACCCAGGGAAGCTTGGATCTCAGCAATGCATTTAGCTGGACGGCTGGAAAGTGATGACTTTTCTCAGATGAAAAAAAAAAAAAAAAGGCCAGAGCATTAGGCTTAGTAATGGTGTTGCTCTTCTGCTTTAGGTTTTGTTTAGGAGTGGGTAAGCATGGCAAAAGACATTTTCAAGACACCCCAAGAGCTTTGTTCTGCCCACCAGTTCTCTTGAGTTAATTAGTTCATTGTATTGCATTTGCCTGTTGATTTGCTTTCTTTCTTTTCTTTCTTTCTTTGTTTTCAGTACTGGGGATTAAACTCAGAGGCATTCTGGCTCCAAGCTACACCCCCAGCCCTATTTTTTGTTCTTTATTTTGAAACAGAGTCTCACTAAGTTGCAAAGGGCCTCACTAAGTAGCTGAGACTGGCCGTGAACCGGAGATCCTCCTGTCTCAGCCTCTCCGGTATTGGGATAACAAGCGTCGCCACCACGCCCAGCTTGATTTGCTTTCTTGATGCTCTTTGTTTCTCTGGATCTGACTTACCCCCTAGAAACTTTCTTTCAACCTGAAGAATATCCGTTAGCATTTCTTTTCATGTAAGCCTTCTGTAAACTTAGCTTTTGCTTAGCTGGAAATATCTCTAACCACACAATTTTTAGAAAAATAAATTATAGACTTGGTGGTGGCAGAAAGTTCTGGGTTAAGGGATGCTTGTCTTAATCAGTTGAAAGATGTCCCTTTGTCTCTTGGTGACTAGTGTCTGGGGAGAAGTTGACTTCATTTGCATCAGTGTTATCTGTCTTCTCCTCTTTGCTACTGTCCAGGTTCTTCTACTGTGTATTTAGTTCTCAGTCATTTAACTCGGTGCGGAGGTGAGGTTTACTCTGTTTGAGTTTGAGTTTCTTGAATTCTGTAACTTGATTTTTTTTGTCATCAAATTAAGGAAGGTCCTGGCTATGTTTATCCCATTTTTAAACTTCCGTAGGAGTCGTTGTTAAGGCTGGGATTTGGAGCATCCCCCTCTCCCCACAAAGGCTCAGTGTTGAAAACATGTCCCTGTCTAGAGCAGCGAGATTCAAAGATGGGCATGGCTGGGGTAGGTGAGCCCTCGGGGCCTGGCCGCGCAGGCGACGTCTTTCCCTGACTCTTCTAGTCTCCCTCTCCACTTCCAGCCTCCATGACTGACTGAGAGCAGCTTCTCGCTTCTCCCCTCCCTGACACTTGTTCCTGCAATCTCCTCCTGGGGTCCAGCCAACCACAGACTGAACCTGTAACAGTGTGAGCCGATGCCAGCTGTGGTGGTGCACGCTTGTAATCTCAGTACTTGGGAGGCTGAGACCAGAGGATCCAGGTTCACAGACAGCCTCAGCTACGGAGTGAGGATCTCTGCAACTTAGTGAGATCCTGTTTCAAAATAAAGACTTAAAAAAAAAAAAAAATAGGGCTGGGGGTATAGCTCGGAGGTAGAATGCCCCTGGGTTCCATCCCCAGTACCATAAAAAAAAGTAAAATAAATAAATAAATAAATAAATAAATAAATAAATAAATAAATAAATAAAACTGTGAGCCGAATAAACGTTTTCTCCTCTCCGCTGTGCTCGTCAAGTTTGTTGGTGCTCGTCAAGTTTGTTGGTCGCAGCCATGGAAAAAGCTCACTAAAATGTGGGGACAAATGCAGATATTTTCACACACCTGATAGTACTTGAGAAATCGATGAAGTTCTAGCATTTCTTTATTTCTGCTCTTCACACTGGATGATTTCTAAAGCTCTGAGGGGGTCTTGGCCATTTGTTTGTTCGTATTCAATCTGCTGTGAAGTTAATCCTCGGACTGTTTTCATTTCCAATAGTGTGCTTTTTAACTTTAGGTTTTTCTAGTATGACACATTTTCTCAGGTGATACTCCTTCTCTCTTCACCCAGACTGTATTTTCTGAGTTCTTGAAGGTGGTTGTAGTTTCTACACTAAAAATTGCTAGATCCAGCCGGGTGTGGCGGCGCACGCTTATAATCCCAGCATTCGGGAGGCTGAGACCAGAGGATCTGGGTTTGTGGCCAGCCTCAGTTACATAGTGAGGCACTCCGCAACTTAGTGAGACCCGGTTTCAAAATAAAGAATAAAAAATAGGGCTGGGGGTGTAGCTCGGAGGTAGAACGCCCCTGAGTTCAATCCCTAGTACCTAAAAAAAAAAAAAAAAAAAAAAAAAAAAAAAAAAAAAAAAAAAAAAAAATCTGCTAGATCCAACATCTGGACCATCTCAAGGTCTGTTTTTATTGTTTGACTTATTTGCCCAGGGAGGCAGATGGAACATTGGTTGCTGTACCCAACAGCATTCTTGCAGCTGTAATCTAAAGATTGACTACGTAATTAGAGGAAAGGAGATTTGTTTTCTTACAGTTTTGAGTTCAGTCCGTGGGAGGCTGGGGACTGTGGGCCTCAGGGCATGGTGGAGAGGAGCACGGGGGTTGTGCTCACCTCATGGAAGCCAGAAGCAAGAGAGGGAGCACGGGGATGGAGAATCCACATATAATCTCCAGGGCTGCATCCCCAGGACTACCACTTGGCAGCACACAACCAGTCTGCAGGCTTCCTCCCAGGTAAACCCATTGCAACAGATTTATTTATTCACTGCTGGGATTACGACCCTCAGGACTCGATTCCTTCAGCTCCAAACACCAATTATGAGCTCCTCAAGGGGCCATTCTATATCCAGCCATAACGGTTGAGCTGCCAGGAGACAAGGCGGGGTGCCTGGCAGGTGATGTGTGTGCACGCCGGGAGCCGAGTGGGGCGGCGCCTTCTGGATGTATAGGCACCCTTCAGAGTCAGCCTTGGTACCCCGGGGAGCAGATTTTTAAAAAAGGATAAGATCCGAATTTTTATAGGAGATTCTCCAAATGTTGAGTGCTCATTGAATTATTTTTAACACCATCTGACCCAAAGAGTGTGTTGCTTTCTCTAGTGGGATTTCTGCAGTTAAGTTTCTTGGGGAACGAGATAAGGGGGTTCAGTTTCTTTTTAGAGATCGCTGTGGATGCAGCACACGAATGAGTTCTAGGAGCCGGGATCCATGTGACAGCTTAGGAAATGATGCTGAGTTGGACGAGGCGGGGCAACAGAGAAAGGCTCAGACTCACAAGAGAATTAGGAGGAGAAATGACTGAACTTGAACTTGAGAGAAAAGGTGGGTATGCATGGAAATCCAAGGTGAATGGCTCCTCCTTCCCCCGTGGGTGGTAACGGGTGAGGGAAAAGGATCTGATATGAGCTCGAGCTCCTGAGAGCTGTCGTGGGTCCACTGAGTGTCGGCTGAAGTCAAGACTCCTGTGGCCATACCAGGCAGCAGGATGCCACACGGATGTGGCTTCAGGATGCCGAGGCTGTGGCTGGTGACGTCACTTATCCCTGTTGAAGCTGCTAGCCCCCTGGAGCCAGTGGGGAGGAGGGCTGGTTCCAGCAGGGGCCATTTCCAAGCACCGTGGTCGCCTCCATGAGGGTCACAGCAATATCAGATCACCCTGCTCTCCCAGGTTCATGCTTCTACTCATATGACCAAAGAGGCATCCCAGGACACCTGTGGAAGACAGAGGAGCCACGAGGGGTTCTGGGGCTCCCCGAGGTGTTTCCGCTTTTTTTTTTTTTTTTTACTTTCTAGCTAACAATCTTACCACTATTATACTTTCTTATCTAGAGTTGTCATGAGGGTTTTTTGTGTTTGTTTGTTTGTGGAGGGTAATTGGTGCTTAGTAATTGTACCAAATAGTGGATTTCATTATGAGATATATATATATATATATATATATATATATATATATATATATATGCATTGTAATCATACATCTTAATGAGGTACAATCTGGGGGGGGGAGCGAGAGAGAGAGAGAGAGAGAGAGAGAGAGAGAGAGAGAGAGAGGCGCAGGCACCAGGGGCATACACAGTCCCTGGCCATGCCCCCAGGGAACCACCCCTTCTGGCCAGGTCCTGCCTCTGAACCTGGCTGCATTGCCCACACAAGAGATTTGGGGGAACCTTTTATATCCCAACATAACAGAAGACCTTTGACATTTTCCATGGGGATCATTTCCCTGTACTTTGGCCTCCAACTCTGCCATTCTCAGATTAAATGCTTGGTCAGAAGAAGGTGCCCAGGAACGCAACCCCTGAGCCACTTCTTCCCTCTATGGGGGTCCCAGGAGAAGATCATAAATCATGCCCTTATGCTACAAACGAATGGATGCTTTAAAATTCCTTTGGTCAGCTTTCCATGGGACTTTAAGACCCCATAGTTCCAAGCGGAGGCTGATTTCATTGACGAAGGGAGATGCTAATGCCAGCTTTGCTGCCTGCTGGTGTTGGGGGCCGAGGGGGGACCTCATGTCCTTCTCACAGCTCACTGCACGCCTCTTCTCTTTACTGGGGAGGGTTTACTCACCGAAGACCACACCGAAACCTCCCCTGTGTGCAGAATGCAGCCAGCTTCCAGTGAAAGCATCCTGCCGTGCACAGGTGTGTTGAGAAGTTCAACTGGGGAAGGAATATTCCCAAAGGCAATACAGGGAGAAGCCAGTTGGGACCCTGAGAACCTCTGTTCCTCTGCACTTAGCCAGCCTTGTGCCAACACTCGCTCACCCAGACCCTGCCCCTTGCCTTGACTTCCCTGGCTCGTGGGGCGCCTGTACCCCCTCTCAGGTTCACTTACTCCATCTGGTGGCTGGAGATTCTGTCTCCAAACTTCCCCTGCCGTGAAGTCGATTTCCTTACCCCAAGCCCTGCTTTCTTCTCCATCTGAAATCTCCTGATTACTGCGACTCCTGACTCTTTTTCCATTCTGCTGAAACCCCGTCCTGAAGGTTGGTTCTGAGATGAACGTGCATCCGGAGCCCCTCCCTCCCCAGGGCATGCGGTTGTGAAGCAGCTGTCTGTCTACAGCAAGTTCCAGGTGACTGGAGTGTTGCAGATCTGGAAACCACACTCAGAGAACCACCCTGAGAACTCTGCTTGGTGATCAAATGCAGAGGCCTTTCCCACCCGACTCTCTACAAGGTCCCCACCGTGCCCGATGCCCCTGCAAGACCCCCGAAGCCCACCCCCAAATGTGCTTCTTGTGACCTCTCCTCTGGTCTGCATCTCTGGGTTCTCAAGCTCACCCCACCCCCTGAGTGCATGGGTACACCCCATGAAGCTCAGCTTTTCCTGGGGATCCGCCTTGGTGCTTCCCTTTGGAGAAAGTAGTTCATTCGGGCACTTGTTCACTTAGGAAATATTGCCAGCCTTGATTCAAACCTCTGATCCCAGCATGCAAACTCCAGGAGCTTCTACCAGCTCCCACAGGGACCCACACCCAGGCCAACGAGAGCATTATGGGAACCCGTCACTGGCTCCACATGCAGGAGCATGGCTGGGCTGCCCTCACCCACACACTCTCTTCCCAGGGAAAGCAGTCCGTGTGGCCGGACCCCGCTGCGGGTCTCCTTGCAGCAGCAGTGATTTGCTGGAGACCCACATCATGGCCGAGCCCTTGACAAACCCACCCATCTTCCAGGAAGGCCCCTTTCCACTTCCCAATAAAGCTGATGGAACCTGATAAAAAAAAAAAAAAAAGCATTAGAGGAATCAAAAGGCCCCCAGGCGAAGTGGAATCATATCTGGTGAAATTCCACATTCAGCATCATCTATATTGGAAATATTAAAAAATTCATAGATAGTGAAATGATAGATATTTATGTCACTATTTTAAGGAGTCATGCTGATGGAGCTGTCCCTGGGTCCTCACTAAGGACGTGCCTCCGAGTGTGTGAGGACGCGGTATTGACCGCAGGCCTGGGGAGGCGCGGTGCGCTGGCCATGATGGATCTGCCCGGCACCGTCTGCACCCCTCCTCCAGTCGGGGCTGTCACTGGGCTTGCATCAAATGAGGCCATGCATCTCGAGGGCCGGCGGGACCTCCAGGAGACAGAGGGGGACGGCAGAGGGCCTGTTCGTGCTGTGAGGAGATGCAGCCAGGTGTCAGGTGCGGGAGACCGGCGTCTCCCCGCGATGTGACCTCTGTCAGCGTGCACGTGGCAGCTGGCTCACCTTCCCTGTAACCTCTCCCAGGTGGGGCGAAGGCTTGGGGGGCGCCCTGTGTCCCTCCTGTAATGATGCCCGCCCTGGCCTGCGCTGACCTGCTTTCTTCCTTGATGGCCGGAGGAAGCGAACCATGCACTTGCCAAGACAGCCCATGACGTCACTGTCCCGGGCCCTGGTCCTTCTCTGCCTCTTCCGACCGTGAGTAGCTAGGGATGCTTGTGCATTTGCAGCAGGGGAGGGGCCGGCCTCCTGCACCCGCCAACCTGTGAGCCCAGAGGACAGGGCGGCGCTCGGCTGGACGCGCCTTGCACCGCAGAGCCGCTTGTGATGAGCAGTGCAGTCAGGAATGGTGACAAGGGGCCTCTCTTCCCTTGACTTCAAGGCCCCCTGCCACTCACTGCCTGATGCCAGAGAGGGGGGTCATCACAAAGAGGCCCCTGTGCATGAGCCTGGGCACTGAGGGGGCAACAGGCAGCACCCCAAGGTGTCTGGAGACAGAACACTCAGGGTCACAGAGGCCGGGGTACCTGAGCAGCGGCTGCACCAGGCGACTCATGGGAATTCTGCCAGGAGAAGTTGATGGCATCCCGTACTGATAGAGCCACAGTCTCTTTAGGGCTGGGGTGGTGGTGCTGGTGGCAAGTAAATAAACATTCAGAGAAGTAGGTGTACTGTGTCCAGAGGGCCAGGAGCAGAGTAGGCACAGGAGGGTCATCCTAAAGGGATCCTCTCGCTCCTAAAGAACACGCTGCAGGGCAACACAGGTGTCGCCGACTGGAATGGATGAGCTCAGGAGAGCATGAGGGTGGAGGGCACTTGGCCGGCCGTGCAGGTGGGGAGGGGAGCTCCATAGGGGACACAGGGAAGGAAGTAGGACCCTCAAGAAGCTCACAGGGATCCAGGCTCATGCACAGGGGCCTCTTTGTGATGACCCTGGAGTAGAGCATGTCTCTCATCAATGGACAGATCCTACTGCTGCAGGCGGGCGGGCAGGAGTGAGTGTGGGCTCCCCTCTGGATATGCGCCAATGCTGCCCATTTCTTGTGCTGGCTGGTGTCTTGCAACGGCTTCCTCTGGGAAAGGAGGAGTCCTAAGTGTCCATTTGTAGTAGAATGCTCAGCTTTGCCTGCTGCCGATGAGCTGAAATGCTGCGCCTTATCTGCATTTTAAAATAAACACTATACTGTGAGAATGACACACATCCCCTGGGATATGTCCTTAGCTTGGAAAGATACGGAGCACAGAAGAAGCCAGGTGCTGGTTCAGGACTGCCAAGGTCATCCGGGGGAGGTCGTATCCCCTGCAAAGGGTGATGCAAAGCTGGGAGGCTCAGGGAAGCTCGGCACCCGGAGGGGCTCCGGCAGGAAAGTGGACCTTTTAAAATTCCAAAACTGACAAGCGATTTCAGTATCACTTTCCCGAGGTTTCTCAGGCTGCTTTGTTTGAATGAGACGTCTGGGGAGTTCATGAGGGATTCTGGGCTGAGTGGAATTCTGGGCTCAGTGATGAAGACGTGAATTAAGGAATTCCGCCTTCTGCCTCCTGCCGAGTGCAGGACGGCCCTGGCATTCCAACGAGAGCGCTCCTGATGGTTGGAAGTTGAAGCACAGGGCGCTCGGGCTCCCCAGCACATGTACAGAGATTTCTAGATTACAGGAAACACAAGACTTTGATGAGAGCCTACAGCTAAAAGTCAATAACCTCAGATCAAAAGGTATGTTGATGGACGGACAGAGACAGAGACGGAGAGGGAGAGAGAGCAGGAGGGAGTGCGTGCATCCTGAGCTTGGGCTTCACTCTAAGGGGCTCGGACATCCTGTTGGGAGAGGGGAGCTTTAACTAAAGAGGCGGAGATGAAGCTCGACAGGGTGGGCACCCCACAAGCTGGCGCTCTGTGACCCAGATCCAACCCCATACGAGAACGTCATTAAGTAGACTCAGGAGTAGCCATCGAAGCACACAGATATGTGAGATTTGAGTTCTCACCACACAGGACATCAGAAGGCAGGTCCCAGGATGAGAAGTATGTGCTGTAAGAAACAGCCCATCCCAAGACTCAATCACAGGGATCAGAAAAACAAAAACAAAACAACAACTGTTCAGTCTGAAGGTGATTATTTAGAAACACCATCCAGAATCTGACGTGGGAAAGGAAGGATCTGTGTGTACCATCCCCCAGACGCCAAGGAAAGGTTTCCTCCCAAGTCCAATGGGTTGAACGCTGGTCCCCCAAACACAGGTCCCCCCACAGGCCGTGCACGTCACCTGATTTGGAAAGGGGTCTTTGCAGATCCCAGTTGAGGATCTTGAAAGAGGGGTTATCCTGCATTGGGCCGACCCTAAATCCAATGACAGTTTCTATGCATTTGTCACCTCGGGCTGCCATAACAAAACACTGTAGAGGGGTGGCTTCAATGGCAGACATCGATTTTTCTCAATCTGGAGGCTGGGGAGTGCACAGTGAAGTGCTGGCCAATTTGCGTCCTCATGGGGCCTCTCTTTCCAGCTTGCATATGGCTGCCTTCTCCCTGTGTCACCCTCTCACCATGCCCTCTGAGGCCTTTCCTCGGTGTGTGCTCCGGAAGCCAGGGAGCGTTCTCTCTCCCTCGCTCATGCTAGTCCTAGGTTTAGGAACCTACCCTGTGAATTCCTTCAACCTTATGTATCTCCTAAAATGGTAATTTCCAAGCACTGTCGCCCTGAGGGTTAGGCCTTCAACACAGGGACACAGTTCAGTCTCCCAGAGTCCAGCTAGGAGGCGACCCAGCAGTCTGAGGGGATGACTCCTGTCCACTAGTGTCTGCTCCCATGAAGAGAGGCCGAGGTGTTGTCAAGCTGCCTGGAAGGATGTGCAGATACCAGGACTTTAACCACTCAGATCTGCGCTTTTCCTTTCCCCTCTTGTGGCTAGCCAATGGATTAGCACGTCTTAGCTATTGAAATCTTGGCCGCCGGTTGCGGTTGCTGGCATCACCGCTTGGCTTTCTGGGCAGAGGCCTGGCTGCTCCTTCTCTGGCCTCTTGTACGGGAGCTTTTGCCGCAGATGTGCACTGTGCACTCAAAGGTGTGGCCGGCATGTCCCTCGGCCCGTCAGGTGCTGAGGCGGGTGAACTGAATGCCTGCCCACCTGCAAGTAGAGAAGTGACGGCCATCAGCCCTCTGGGGCGCTGTGAAAATCTCTTGGTTGTCTTTCTGGGAACAGGGGTGAGATCAGAATCCCGCATTTTCTCTCCTCCAACTACAGCCAAGAGGCTCCCAGGTCCAATCGGGTGGCTCCAACTCTCCCGCCAGTAATTTCAGCACGGCAAGGACCCACCTGGTCTCAGGTGAGGGAGATCCTGTTATTGCAAACAGCTGAGCCAACAGCCATTGACATATCAGTTCCATTTGTGGCTCACCATCGGCATACCCTGGACGAGTCTAAACCACCACTACCCAGAACCCTCTTGCCTCTACAGGGCCACGGTTATTGATGCAACTCTCTCAGATCTAGGGTCGCTAAAGGAGGAGGTAATTGAGTAATAATTATTGGAAGATGCTCATAAAATTTTGGTGCTGCTACAATGGGCCAGATCTCTAGCATTGGTGTCAGAACCCCCACAGTCCCTACATGGAACTTCATTTACTCTGTGGTATGGGAGCAGTTATGCTGACCCCGGGTTCTCTGGTCACAGAGATGCAGCGGGAGCTGATGCGGCACGAGTGACACTGTCCTCAGATATGCGCCTGCCCCACTTCCTGCCAAGGGTACCCACAGGCGCTCCCCTTGTCTCCTGGGCGTGCATCTCTGTGAAATCCCCTTCTAGAGTGAGCCCGCTGGGATCTAAGCTCTGAAAACAAGTTCCCTAGGCTGGTGTTGCTGAGCCTCATGAGGGACCTGTGCTCTGATTGAGAACTCAGCACCAGGGCTGATCTGGGCCCCGAGTTCACCCAGGAGGGCGGCGACTCTGAGAGCACCTTCCCTAGGCTCTGAGCCCTCTGGGCTGTTTTCTATCGAGTCTCTTGCTAAGCCTGAAATGCTTGGGGTCACAGCCTGCACTGTCATCCACCGTATCCCCAGATGCTATGACTCCACAGCCTGGCGTCCCGAGTCTGTCTTAACTCTTTGCCTATCTTCAGGTCCCTGGGCTACATTCTGAGGCATGCAAGGCTGCCGCAGGTGCAGCAGTCTGGCATGAGAGCTAGTTTAACACCACAGAGAGGCCATGATACAATTTGGGAAAAGCCAGAAGAAATCCACGTACACCCTGCAGCATGCAGAGGAGAGAAGAAGTACTCCCAGCATGCATCCTGGGGGAAGACAGGTCCCCTCGCTGGGTGAGGCTGTAAGCGGCAAGCAGGCTGCTTACCATGGCCTGTTTGTTCCTTGGTCCAAGAGAATGGCTCCCTGCCCCCCCCCCCCCAGAGGCCCTTCGGGCATTTGAACACGGGGGCCATGGCGCCCTGATGTCTCAAATCCCTTGTCCCCATGGGCCAGGCTCCTCCAGAGATGTGCCTCTCCAAGCTGCTCCTGGTCTTCCTCCTCACGTGCCTCCTCTTTCAGCCTCTAAGGCTCTGCCCTGCGTGAGGCTTCCTGGGGATGTCATTCCACAGCCAGCTGACTTGATGGAGGGCCATCTGACACATCCTGTGTGCTCAGTCCACGTGCACAGCCCAGCTCACTCATGTCTTGTCCCTTTGAGGATGTCTTATCAGAGTGTGCTCTGCCACCCCAGAGCCGCAGAGGTGAGCTTCAAAGCATGACTCTGTCCGGCTCACCTGTAACTCCCTTCCTTATAAAGCTACTTCTCCCAGGAGAGCTCTTTCAGAGTCACAATGGAAACACAGATCTGCTCTTCGGACAAGCAAGACCTGAGCCTAGCATTCTGCATCCCTTCACTCCTGGTGAAGAGCTGCCCTGTAGAGCAGGGACTCTTTAGGGAGAGAGGTGTATCAGTTTACTACAGCTGCTGTAACAAACACCAACAAACTTAATGGCTTGGAGCAGCACAGACTTAGGATCTTACAGCCAAGGAGGTCAGAGGTCATAAATGAGTCTTACTGGGCTGAACTCAAGGTGTGGGCAGGGTTGGCCCCTTTTGGAGGGTCCAGGAGCTGGTCCACTTCTTTACCTTTTCCAGCATCTCAAGGTAATACACACATTCCCTGGCTTGTGGCTCCTTTCTCTACTTTTGAAGCCAGCAGTGGGGCACTTTCCAACCTCTGACTCTTTGCCTTGGTCTCCCCAGAAAGCCCAGCGTGATCTTCCATCTCGCGGTCAGCTCATCAGCAAGCTGACCTCCATATACAGCCCATATACATCCACAGGTGTGAGGATTAGGACAAGGACCTGTTTGGAAGGCCCTTATTCTGCCGCCACACCTGGGGAGTAGAAAGGGCCAGGAGCCACCAGGCCAATGCCAGGGCTTCAGGAGGAAGGAACTCACCTGGGCTCCTGTTGGCCTCTGCAGTTTGAGGATCTCCAGAGCAGATGCCACTGCCCTGTGCTCTCAGAAGCAACGTCCCTTCTGTTTACTTATCAGCGTTCCTGGGAATCCCACAGACAGTCTGGCTGGAAAGCAGAATCTACTAGATGAATTAGCCTATACTCTTCTGAGATGGAGTCTAACTTGCTTGCCAGTCGCTTCTCATTTGTGGCTCTCAGCAACCACGTCGGCCCAGGTGCAGCTGAGGGCTAACGCAATCCATAGCTGTTCTCTAACGCTCTAGGATGATACAGGACATCCATCGAGTGGGGCAGGGCTGGCATCGGTGCCCACTGCCCAGGCTGATGGTGCCGCTGCATCCCCAAGACAGAGCCACCAGGCAGGGGCTGGAGCAGGAGGGGAAGACCTGGACTCAGCCTGCCCCAGAGCCTTCCTAGATTCTATATTCGAGGTCACCCGCTGTGTCGTGCCCCAGGACACGCAGTATGTCCACTCAGGGCCAACGAATGTGCCCTTCTCCAATGAGCTCCACAATCCCAGCAAAGGACCTCAGCTGAGAGGGGTCTGTCCTCTGCTTGTGGACTTCGAGTCTGGCAGAACACATTCCTTACACAGGCATGAACAATGGACTTATTTAAAGTCAGAGAAATCTGGGGCACATTTTCATCTTCTTTATTTGGACATAAGGTTCAAATACATTATAGTCACAGTGGTTCCAAGTGCTTGTCTCCCTCGTCAGAGAAGTGGGAAAGAAAGAAAGAGTCACCGGTGACAAGAACACCTGCAACGCACAGAGGTGAGCGGGGAGAGGGAAGTTCAAAAGATCCCTTCACTTGTCCTAGAGTGGTCAAGTAAATTCCGGGTCAATTTTTAACAAACTCATATTTAATTAAACACAATGAGTTATTGCCCACCTTACATTATTAATATGTTAGATGATAATATATGCAACATATTGCTTCATGATATTAATTTATATAATTATATTTAATGGCACAACTCAGGGTATTATTTATACTAAATTATTAAGTATCTGTGTATCTGCACATCTGATATGCTGTTTTTTTTGCAGTACTGGGGATTGAACTCAGAGGCATTCTACCTCCGAGCTATATCCCCAGCCCTATTTTTTTTTATTCTTTATTTTGAAACAGGGTCTCACTAAGTTGCGGAGTGCCTCACGAGGTAGCTGAGGCTGGCCTAGAACCCAGATCCTCCGGTGTCAGCCTCCCGAATGCTGGGGTTACAAGCATGCACCACCACACCTGGCTGATATGCTGGTTTTTAAGCTAGGGTCCTAGACTGTGTAGTGTTGACGGACAGGTGTGTTACATAGACGCCTGTATCTCTCTGTAGAGAGAGATGGTAATGTGCCCATAGACTATAGCTACACAGAGGGGTGGATATGACAATCCCTTCCCCTGGAAGTGTGGAGCCCCTGGAAGGGCTGACAGCAGCAGTCTAACTCTGGCTGCAGGAGGAAAGGGCTGGGGTAATAGAAGCAGGTGACACAGGGACAGCACTTTGACAGAATTCCAGTGGGAGCTGGGCCTCTGAGGCTGCCTCTGCCCCAAGGAGCAGCCACAAAAACGGAGCTGTTTTCAGTGGGAGAGATGCTATGCAGAGAGGCATGAAGGCCGTCACATCCCACAGGGTTTAGGAAGGGAGAGCAGGCAACTGACATGTGCTTTTATGGATTTATTTATTTTTGATACTGGGTGTATCTGTTCAGGGTGTTCTGTCATTGAACTAAACCTCCAACCCTATTTTATTATTTTTTTTCCTTTGAAACAGAGTCTCTCTAAGTTGCTAAGACTAGCCTCAAAACTGTGGTCCTCCTGTTTTAGCCTTCCAGCTACTGAGATTACAGGCATGTACCACCATCCCCAGCAAGAGCCGACATGTTCTTAGGAAGCCATTACTGATTCTGAAGCATCTTCTTAGGTATTGGGGGATGATATGTCTAGTATATCAGTAATGCAATTTGGCCATTTGTCCCTGGTGGCCTTATAGGCAAATGATAGTGCTTGTATACTTAGAATTGTCCTGTTCTTATAAACATACACTGCTACAAATAAGAAGGAATGGGTCCTTCCTTCTCAACTTAGCCAACTCTCTTTCCCAACCCTTGAAAAGTCTTGTTCTAACGCTGGCCTCCTGTCTCGTCTCCTGGAATCTTGGATGTCCACCCTGGTATGCTGGGGCTAAACGTGGTTGAGGTAGAAGGATGCTGTTTCTGTAACTTCGCTAGAAAGCACCAGTCATGCTGGTGGGTATCACATGGGTGCATGGCCTGGGGAGGCCAAAGCATCTTAAAATGCCCACCACTCTGTTTCTGGGGTCCACACTGGAGATACTTAAGGCTACCCAAACGTGTCCCGGCAAAACCTCTGCGGTTTTCTCCTATAAACTAAGCATAAATTCCGGGGGAGATGACAGATTACTTCAGATACCATGCGAGCAAGCCCAGACAATAGTGCTGGCCATGACTGATTGCCTCGCAGTAACCCACTTTATGTTAAATGCATTCTTGCTGTTCAATTCCACCACTGTAATTTTGTTCTTCTGCATTCCCTGGCCCTCTGTGGATTAACCAGGTTCCTTCAGTAATGATTTCTTTTCTATTGTATTGTTTTCTGCATAATCAAGTTGGTAGGTGGGGGTTTGGGTGACACGGCCATCTGTCAAGTTCATTTGCTCTGAAAATGCAAGAAATAATGGCCTCTACAACTTGGGGCTATCCGTTATAGGAGAAGAATATCAGCTTTTACCCTCTGCTATCTTCTCATCTCTCTAAATTATTTTTCCCCTTTCAATAAGATGCACAGACACTTCCTCCTACATGATGGGTTGTTTACATATTTTGGTTCTTTTTAGAAGGGAAAAACTGTTTTCCCTATTACTTGTCCACCTTGTATGGCAATTTATGCAGGCAATCCAATTAAGGAGATGCGGCTAACGAGACTGAAGTGCCTGTCTTGAGACTCAAAGATGCCGCCCGCACCCAGGACACTCAGGAGTTCCTTCCAATCAGGGTTCCTGTGACAGGCTGGCGTGCTGCTCCTTCAAGTCTGCATTATGCAAAAGCGTTAGGGAGATGGGGTGCCACCAAGAAGAGGGAAAGCTATGGCTCACCCCCCTGCTCAGAAATGAAAAGCTGGCCTGCTCCCTTGTCATCAAATTTGCTGAAATCATACACTGATACCTTCTCCAGATGAAAAGCAATGAACAATGTAAAGTAAGAAAGATGCTTTCTAGGATTTCAGCACTTCTCTCACTTAAAAGAAATAGAATTAAAAAAAATTTTTTTTGAAAAGGAGATGATGTGAGTAAGATTAAAAGCTGATAATGGAAGCAAGGCATGTAGCGCACACCTGTAATTGCAGTACTCTGGAGGCTAAGTAAAGAGGATCTCTGGTTCAAGGCCAGCCTCAACAAGATAGCAAGACCCTCAACAACTTAATAAGACTCTATTTAAAAAAAAAAAGCTAGGGGTATATCTTAGGTAGAATACCCCTGGGTTCAATCCTCGGTATCAAAAAAAAGGGGGGGGGCTGATAATGGAGGAAAAAATTTCTCTGAAATTAATAAATAATTATTCTGAACTTATACATATTATGTTTAAAGGTTATTGTCAATAATAAGACCACATTAAGTATATTTTATAACTTGTTTTGCAGAGATTAGCAGGACTGACTTTTTTTTTTTTTTTTTTTTTTTTGCAGTACTGGGGAGTGAACTCAGAGGCATTCTACCTCCGAGCTACACCCCCAGCCCTATTTTTTATTCTTTATTTTGAAACCGAGTCTCACTAAGTTGCGGAGTGCCTCACTAGGTAGCTGAGGCTGGCCTCGATTCCGGATCCTCCAGTCTCAGCCTCCCAAATGCTGGGGTTACAAGCATGCGCCACCACGCCCAGCTAGCAGGACTGATTATTACCGGAAGCTCTTTCTAACTTGCACCCTAGTCTTGAACTTACATACAAAGATAGTCAGGCAGGTGCCATCCTTCGGGTCTTGAATATCCCTGAAGGGCCTCAGTTAGAGGCTTGGCCTTCCACTCGCACAGTCTGAGAGTCTCTAGGTCACTGGGCGTGTGTCCTTCGAAGGCACTGTGGGACCCCAGTCTCCTCCTCTTTCTCTGTTGCTGCTGAGCCACTAGATGGACAGCTCTGGTTCACCACTGCTCCTACCATGACCACTCTCTCACCAGGGGTTCAATCAATTGATCATGGATGAAATCTTCCCAAACCATGAGCCACATGGTCCTTTTCTCTTCGTAAGTTGATTCACCTCAGAATTATATATATATATATATATATATATATATATATATATATATATATATATATAATAGAAATAGACAGAAAGCTAACTAACGAGCCAGGTGTGGTGGTGCACGCTTGTAATCCCAGCATTTGGGAGGCTGAGACCGGAGGATCTGGGTTCGCGGCCAGCCTCAGCTACCTAGTGAGGCACTCCGCAACTTAGTGAGACCCTGTTTCAAAATAAAGAATAAAAAATAGGGCTGGGGGTGTAGCTCAGAGGTAGAATGCCCCTGAATTCAATCCCCAGTACCATAAAAAAAAAAAAAAAGAAAGAAAGAAAACTAACTAACGCATGCGTCCTCCTCCTCATGTTGAGAAGAGATGGAAAGATGTTCCTCAGTAGCAAAGGACTGAGCGCCTCTGCCTGCGCCCTCCCCTGTGGCCCACGGTGGGAGCCCTTGGGTCATGGAGGGACTCTCAGTGGACAGACTCAGCTCTGCAGATGACGCACATGTGCACAGGGAGATTCAGTATGAGCAACTGACCATGCGATTACAGAGGCTCAGAGACCCCGCGATCTGGAGCCAGGGAGCTGGACAGAGGTGTTGTAGGTTCCTGTTCAAATCCACATCCATCCAAAGGCAAGAGACCACGGCCCAGCTCAGAGCAGACCGGAAGACAAAAGGATCCAGACTTAGCCTGTTATTCTCAGACCCTCAATGGATGGGACGAGACCCACCCACGTTGGGGAGGGCCATTGTTTTATTCAGTCTACGGATTCAAATGTCAACCTCATCTGGAAACAGCCTCCAACACACCAGAATGTTCCGTCAAGTGTCTGAGCTTCCTGTAGACCTGTCGAGATGATGCAGAAGACTGTCCTGGTGACTGCCATACAGAATTCCAAGGACACTCATCTTCCCTCTGTGAAAAAGAGGATTGGGGGGACCCCGAGCAATGTCTTAGTTAAATAACTGCTGGGAGAACAGGGCAGATGACAAAGATGGGGACGAGTTTGTGCTGGTCAGGAAGAGCTCCTGTCCCTCTGGGAGAAGCTCAGCCCCTGTGGGGCCGGCCTGCCTGGTCCTCCAAGGCGGCTGGGAAAGGGCACCCGGCAGAGGCCCTAGCTTCCACACACTGGTGACAAACCTGGCTTGCTTTGCAAATGCATGATCCTCCAACCCCAGGCCTCAGCCAGAAGCAGTATTACTCAGAAGAGTTTTGGCTCATCTTCATCCCTCAAAGGGAGCATGAAATGCTTCGCAAAGTGGATTTTGTGAGGTGCGCTCTACACACTTGAAGTAGTAATTGCTGGCTTCCAAAGTCCTAATCCTAGAGCAATTGAGCTACTAATTTCATTTTTTTTCCCCAAAATGAAACATCATTCAGACAGACTGGCTATTTTTTAGCTTTGGCTTCGGGAAGAAGAGTGAGGAAAGCAGGTCTCTGGATGAAGCAACTCTCAGGTGAGGGACTCACCATGGAGACCCCGCATCGTACCTGGGTACCCTTGAGGCACCCCGCGCGATATCTCAGAACCATGGTGGACCACAGCAACGGAGCCACTCAGCTGTCTTATGAGCCAGGCTCTCTTAGAAATCATATTGCCCCTAGTTGCTGCTAATGATAGAGGTTTTCCCAGGACGTGGATACACAGAAGACCAGATCTTGACAGCTGTAAGTTATTTAAAGATGAGGGAGTATTACTGTTGGACCTAAATACGCCTCGTTCATGGGGTCAGAGACCGAACATAGACTGAGCCATGGAGCCGCAGCTATGACATGGCTCTTGAGAGGGGCATGTGCGGCCCATCTAGAAAGTTCTTCTACTCCCTCATGGCCTCACAAAGACCTTCTTTAGGTTCCATGATGTTCTTTTGCTCCAGAAAGTTCACTTGTTTGTAGTAAAATGTTCACATAAAACATGACAGGGGACCAACCACCATGGCTGTTTTCCAAATGTGTTTGACCCTGAAGACACGCCCCAGACAATCTGGAAACCAAGGCTCACAGTTGCCTGCAACTGAACCACCACGGGGGAGGAAAGTTGGTAGGTTGCAATAAAGTGGTGACTTTGAAGGTTCCCAAGACTTCCAACTCTAGGGTCTGACATAATTGGTCCACTCTACGTTTTTCCATCTGGATTACTAGCTATGCCTCCCCTTTTCTGGGTGGTATCCCTGACTCCTGATCTCCTTGGGTCTCCTTGTGACTGACAGACACGTGTGTGTTCTAACAACAAGGCCTGCATTGATGGGCTTCACAGTCACAGGATCATTCTGGAAAAGCTCAATTGGGCCACGTTAAATGGAGGAAAAGATAAAGCCGATGAACTATCTCATCCCCCAGGTGCCTCCCCTCACTCTAGTCTCTCTTTCCTCCCTTAAGACTTTGTCTGCAGCTTGTCAGCACCTGTGGCAAAACACTGCGCAGACACCAGGCATTAATTAGTTACCTAGTACCAGTTCCCTGCCAACTCCAAGTGCTAATTGCTCCAAGTTTCTCCCGAACTAAGATTTTCCTCTTCCTCCCAGAGTTTATGAGTTTTCCTTTCATCTGCTTCCCTTTCTGGTCTCCCAGGCAACCCCGAATTGCTTTTGAGAGTCGATGTGGGATACACCCCATGCGTCTGTCCCCAGGAGTCCCGAATGCACTTGTTTGGGTATTAGGACTGGGCCTGGAACGTAGCAGGTCTAGAACTGAATGTGTCACCTGCCTGTCTGGCTGTTCATGGCCACTGGGACTCATGGCACATTACCTACTCCCTGCAGAGTGGGATGCTCTCTTAGGTACCCACTCATCCTACCACCCTACAGAGACCCTGCAGGAGCCCAGGAGGAGGGACACCTGCATCTTGTTGGCATCTTGTTTGGTCCTAGCCTAAAGCAATCTTGAAGCCAAAGCTTGATGCGGAGTTTAGCAGTAGGTGCCTGAGAATGGCGGCTTACTATTCAGACCCCGCCCCGCCCACCCCGGGTCCCCTTGCTGCGTGGATTCCAGTGATCCACTACCCTTCAGCTTAGCATCAAGCATGCATAGGCAGAGCCCAGGAATTTTTGTCCTGTAATTCATACATAATTGAAAATAGGACAAAACCTCAGCGAAGGATTGTTCCGCCGTTCCCAATGTGCATGCCCTGGGCCTCCACCTGACACCTTCTCCCCCACTGAGGAAGACACTGTCCTCCAGAGCGGATGTTGGGAAGATGGCTCTAGCTATGGCCCTGTGTAGGGCAGCATACACACGTGTGCAGGCTTTACCTCTAACTAGCTGCAGTGGGTTGAAGGCTCCCCTGGAAAATCACGCCCATAGAACCCTGTGTCCTCTTCAGAGACCTTGAGCTGAGATCACCCAAAATGGGTGGCTTCAGAACCCCATATCTGGGAATGGATCCACTATATGATCCAGCTATACCTCCTGGGTATCTTTCCAAAGAGGTTGAAACCAGAGAACTACAGTAATCTATGCATACCCATGTTCATAGCAGCACAATTCATGATAGGCAAATTATGGAATCAACCCAGGTGTCCATCAACAGATGAATGGATCACAAAACTATGAGAAATACACACAATGGAATTCTACTCAGTAATCAAGAAGAATAAAGTAATGTCATTTGCAAGAAAATGGAAGGACCTGGATAACATTAGCCGGTCACAGAAAGTGAAGGGGCATATGTATTCTTTAAAATGCACAAGCTAGGGAGTAACTGGGATATCTGGAGGGACTCCAGATAATGGAGGAGAAACCTCAGTGGAGCCATGGAGATGGTCTAAGGGAAGGAGAAGGGGAAGACTGAGGTTCATTATTGGACTTTCCCTGGAGCCTGCAGAGTAGCGTGGCCCTGCTGGCACTGTGGTGTTGGACTCTGGGCCCCAGAACTCCGTTGTTTGGAGCTATATGGGATGTGGTAGTTTTTAGCTGCCATGGGAAATTCAGCACAGTTATCGGCCTAACCGGGATTCGGTGACTCCATGAGAAATAGGGAAAGTCTATAAAGATTACATGTCCATGTACTGAGAACACACACAGTCCCATTGTGCATTGTAATTGGCAGGCAGTCTTCAGGTTGATCGTACAAACCAGAGGACTTAGTCTTCACCCACAATGGTTCCCTGGTGTCTGTATCTGGTTCTTTCAAGAAGAGCTGGTTGGCCAGGCATGGTGGCGCATGCTTGTACTTCCAGTACTTGGGAGGTTAAGACAGGAGGATCGCAGGTTTGTGGCCAACCTCAGCTACTTAATGAAGTCCTCCGCAACTTAGTGAGACCCTGTTTAAAAAATAAAGAATCAGCAGGCTGAGACAGGAGGATCTGGGTTCGAGGCCAGCCTCAGCTACTTAGTGAGGCACTCTGCAACTTAGTGAGACCCTGTTTCAAAACAAAGAATAAAAAATAGGGCTAGGGGTATAGGTCAGAGGTAGAATGCCCCTGAGTTCAATCCCCAGTATCGCAAAAGAAAAAAAAAAAGAATCAAAAATAGGGCTTGGGGTATAGCTCGCAAGTAGAATTACCCTGGGTTCAATTCCCAGTACTGAAAAAAAAAAAAGAAAACAGAAGAGCTGATTGGCTCCCCAAGGAGATGACAGCCTTCCCCCGTCAGTTATGAGTCCTCACCTAGTGTCCATGCCATGTGCAAACCACCCCTCCACCCACAGATACACTGACACACTCATCCCTGCCCAGCCGTCCCTGACTTAATGTCCCCCGTTCTACTTTTGTGAGTCTGTCCACCTATGGTCCCAAGAAGCAGGTGACCCTGGCTATCTATTCACTGCCTTCACTGCCTAGTGATGATCCCTGAAAGGCAAATACCTTCACACTCACTCAGGGAACTCTCTAGAAGAAGAAACCATGCGCCAGCAATAGGTGCATGCTCTTGGAGGTACACGATGCCTGAGAGATACGAACCTTCGGCGGTGAGGGCTAGAAGCTTGCCCTCCCAACTCCAGGCCAGCACTGCCTGCCCATCTCCCAGCGTGCAGCTGAAGGAAGCAGCCATCATGGGGCACCTGGCTCCTGCCCCAGACAGCTACTGTTGGTCATGAGTGCTAGCCAGGTGGGTCTCATCCTGTCTTGGCGGCCAGGTCTGAGCCAGCCCCGGGTGACACTTAGCAGGCACTCCACTTTAGAGTGAGCGGCACGAGGTCTCCCTGCTTTTTGCACCTTGCCCCACTCCAGGGAGCAGAACCTGCCAGCCCAGATGGCAAAGGGTGCGAAAATGAAAGTGGCCGTAAAGATTTCTCGTGCCCCAGGGGCCACAGGTTATGCGCTAAATCTGAAGGAATAACATTCAGACGGGGTTTTGCTTTCATAGCCAAGATGCTGATTTTCGTTTAGCTGCCGTTGGTGGGGACAGGGACGTCAAGAGAGTCGAGAGCAGGTTGGCTGGGAGGTTGGAGGCCCAGGAAGGAGAGATGGCAACAGTAGTGACACTCCGGGAAAATCAGAAGGAAGCGCTGGGGGCTTCAGGGAACTCGGTCTACTTTGAGCTACAGCTGGGACCATCGAGGCTGATTCTCCTCCCTGCCCTGTGTTCTGTTGAAACCAGGGGCAGAAGCACCTCGCCAACTGCTAGTGGGTGTCCTTGCATCTTGGGGGGACCCTGAGGAAGCGGAGCCCACCAGGAGCGGCACTGCCAGTGACTGGGTTTAGCAGAACTGCAGCTTCAATTCTTGAGCAGGAGGCTTCATGTAGGAGGATCTATTCTGAATTCTCCACTTTTCAACATCCTCATGTACACATCCTGCCTTAAAACTCTAAAAAGAAGTTAGCTAGTAATTTTGTCAGAAGAAACAAAATGGGCATGTCCACTAATGGGAGTGGTCATGTCAAACCCCACCACTGAGTGGGTACTAGATGCTCAGTCCTCACTGGAGGGTCCTAGGAAGGGCGGGTGGTGAGGTCAAAACAGTGTTGGTACTGCAGGGCTTTAACCCCAGGTGCCTGCATGGCCGGTGTCATATTATGCTGGCAGTCTCTTGCCAGGAGGTCACGTGGCACTCGTGGGAATGTGGCCCTGCCTGCGTGTGCATTGTGGCTCCAGAGGGAGCCGGGAGAGCAGAGCAGAGCTGGAGCGATTGTGTACACGAAGCTCTGTGTCCAAAGGTGTGTGTGGTGGGGTGTGTGCATAGGACTGTGTGTGTGCAGGGTGCATTATAAGTGTATTTGCATAGGACTATGTGTGCAGCAGATTTGTGCAGAGTATATGCCAAATGTGTATACAGGGATGTATGTGCAGAGGTGTGGATGAATGGCTGTGTGTCCAAATGTATGTGTGCAGGGTACATTATAAATGTGTTTGTGTAGGGCTCCATGTGCAGATTAGTGCAAGGTGTGTACATCATGTATATGAAGGGATGCATGGGATGAGGAGTATCTCTATGTGTAAGGGTTTGTGTACAAGGCTGTGTGTGCATGGCTGTGTGTGCAGCAATGTGTGGGTTGGTCTATGAGTTCAGGAATGTAGATTCAAGTGTATATGCAGGGATGCGTGCAGGGTAGGGGTTCTAGATATGTATGTGTGTGTGTGTGTGTGTGTGTGTGTGTGTGTACAGGTGTCTGTACAGGATGTATGATAGTGGTGTGTGTACAGGGGTGTGTGTGCATGAATGCATACAGGAGCATGCACAAGCCCATGTGCACCAGGAGTTTGTGCAGGGTTGTGTGTGGTAGGGTGAGTGTGCAAGAGTATGTGTGTGATGATGAGGGCAGGGAGGTGTATGGATGGGTGTATGTGCATGGCGTGTACAGGGAGGAGCTGGTGGTTGTATATAGTGTGTGCACAGGATGTGTGCAAGGGGTTGTCAGGAAGATTGAGGAGGAACCAGGTGATGACTAGGGTGACCTCCCGTGGACCCCAGGACAGCCCTCAGTAAAGCACGCACCTGTTGAGAGCCACATCTGCTAATGGACTGGAACAGAGATGTCACCAAGGCAGGCAGCTGGCAGATTTCTGCAATTCTGATGGAATGAAGCTTTATTAATTCCGTTACTTACTTATTGGCAGACGACTGCTCTGCATGCCCCATTGGAGACATCGTGGTTGGAACCAGCTTATGGAGGGGGAGAAAGAATTCTTTCTCCAAGACAAACCTTCAGAAGGCAGGACAAGTCACTTTGAAGTGTCACATTTGTCACAGGACTGCCTCCTACACTGCTACGGCACCTGCCTGGGTCTCGGGGGCTGTTGCTGTCACCCTGCTCAGAACCTGGGCAGCCCCTGGGTCCACCCTCACAAGCACCACTGTGCTATGAAGACAACGTGCCAGCCCCTGGAGGGCCAGGAGCCTGGTGGTAGGGGATGGCAACCCCCCACCCTCTACCCTCTTGGAGCCCTCAGCCAGGCAGAAGCTGAGGGGCAGGTGCTGCCACCCTGGCTCGGGTCCGGGTCCGAGGAAGGTGCCTGGGGCTAGCATTGCAAGATTCCCTTCTCCTCCCGCATGCCCACCCATGGCCCAGCCACTCTCACTCTCTCCAGGAAGCCGGCTGCGGTGGCTCTTACACTTGCCAATCAGGACACAAAGCAGGCAAAGGAGACAGTTCTGGGGAAGCACAGCACTGGTTCCATCAGCATTCTTGCTGGTATACTCTAAAAGACTGACCATGTAACTTAGAGGAAAGAAGATTTATGTTCTGAAGGCTTTAGGTTCAGTCCACGTGAGGCCAGGGACTGCTGATCTCAGAACATGGCGGCGGGAGGCGGAGAGAGGGGAGAAAATTAGGCTGGGGCCTCACATCATGGAGGCCAGAAGCAGAGAGGCAGCAGGGGGAGGAGGAGCCATTTACATAATCCTCAAAGCCTCCCCCTAGGGAACCACCTTCTCCTGCCACACCTCCTGGCCTGGGACACTACCCAGACAAATCCATCACAATGGATTTATCCACTGCCAAGATGATGACCCTCATGGCTACACTCTATCAACCCTGAATATTAATAAATGAGCCCTTTAGGGGACATTTCATACCTAACTATTGCACCATCTGGCAACAGGTGGGGGCTGAGATCATGAGTCCACCCTGGGGATCATGACAGTACTATCCCAATCCTGTGTACCCAGCCCCGAGGGCTGTGGAAAGCCTGCCACCAGCATCCTCCATGGGGCCAGCCCCGGGGCTCACAGGCACTTGGACCTGCCTCCCCATCAGAGCTGCCTGTACAGCCCCCCAGCAGCGGGGTCCTACCTGAGCTGGAAGGTTGGTGTGCATTCGGGTCAGGCCTCCTGGGTGCACCAGCTGGGACCATGGTGCTCAGACACAGCCCTTCTGAAATGATGATTTCTAATGTGGAATGGCTAATGACTTCAGGGCGTGCGCCCCAGGAAGGGGGTAAGAGTTTCCCCTCAGCCCTGCTAGAACAGGCGGCTCAAGTCCCAGCCAGAGGGGGTGGGACTGGCCTCCTAGCCTCCGCTTACCATTACCTTTCTTTTTTTTTATTTCAGGCTCTTTCTTCACTCTCCATTTATCATCAGAGAGATGAACAGTCAAATCCAAAGTGGTACTGATGTCACCGTCGGCACCAGCCCGGGCCACCAGGAGTGTCTGGGCTGCACTGTACGGCTGAGGTGCCTGGCTCTCCCTCGTTAAGTACTGTCAAATCAGCGCCTTGCAGTGCCCAGTGATAGGAGCCTCCGAAGAATAATGTGGCCGTTTATAAAGCGAGGCACCTCCATTGTTTTTCTTCTCCCTTTCTCACTCTTTTAAAAGGCGTAGCCTCCTGGGCCTGCAGTGGGCAGCTGAGAGGAAGCTTTCTGGGAAAACAACAGGATTGTCCATTTAGCATCGAGTCAGCAGCAGTTTCGCAATTTAGGGTGTTCTATTTATGTGGTGGCTTCTTCAGAGTAATTTGCTAATGCCTCATTTATTCTCAGGACATGTCCAGAAGTCTCAGAAGGAAGGAAGAAGTGCCCAGGGGGTCATGGAGGAGGGTGGTGGTTTCACAAAGAGACTGGGGGGCCTGTTAGACAGAGCGGGGGCTTTCCTGATATCAGAAAATACATTCTTCTAGCCAGGCATGGTGGCGCACACTTGTAATCCCAGTACTTGGGAGGCTGAGACGGGAAGATCGCAGGTTCGTGGCCAGCCTCAGCAACTTTGTGGGGCCCTCCACAACTTAGTGAGACCCTGTTTCAAAATAAAGAATGAAAATAGGGCTGGGGGCCCATAGGTAGAATGTGTTCAATCTCTAGTACCACCAAAAAGAAAAAAAAGGAAATGCATTCTGTGTTTCAGGTGAGCTGTAGGCCCCTGTCCGTGTGCCACTGAGGAGAAAAATATCAGCACATTGTGATGGGTCCGGGGAAGTTGTCTTTGTGCTACTACAACCGTGTTCAGAAGCCCATCTGCCCTTTCCTCTGATGAGTGGAAGGGCTCAGCATATGGTGGGCGCTTCCTGAGTACTCGTTGACTTACACCTAACTCGGCTTTGAGAGTCTACACTGTGCGGAACGCAGAGGACAGACCATGCATCCGTCTGCCCACCCAGGAGGGCTTACATTAGAGCCAGGAGAGAGGAAGGAATCGCTTAAGACACCACTGCACTAAAGAGCGTGAAGACACAGGCATGAGTGCAGAAGCCCAGGAGAGGCTGCGTCGCTGTCCTGGTGAGGCAGACCCCACTGGACCAGAAAGTATAGGGCGGTGCAGATGAGTGAAAGGGCGGGGGTCTGTGAGCACTGGATGATGCCCCCCTCCCCCAAGGAGAGCTGGCTAGGGAGAAAGAAGCAACCCATTCCACGATGTTTACGTAGGGAAAGATAACCGAGTGGAGACCCCCAGTCTGCAGTTGTAGTTACGCAACGGTCTGGAGGGTCTAGAGAAACACTGCATCTGAAGATGGGTCTGTACAGAGCCCGACGTGGCCCCCTGGGGCCCGGGCAGTGGGGTGGCCCCTGGCTGGCCCACCAGGCACAGCACCTCTGGAAGCTACCGTCAGGCGCAGCATCAAGAGGCCAGAGGAGCCGGAGGACGAGCTCCACCAGCACGACCGGACTTGCCTGCGGCCCTCCGAGGCCCGCGTGCCCAGGGGAGGCAGGGCGCTGTGTGCCAGGCAGTGCTAGAAGCCATCTGACCCTCTCCTGAGTCAGCCTCGGATCCCACCTGCTTCCCTCCGGCCCAGTCCCTGAGCCTTCGTGTGCTGTGATACATAGAGTGGGTGTGCCAGGGTGTGGTGGGGCTGCCCGCCAGCCAGGGGTACTTAATAAAACGCTGCCTTCAGCAGGAGACTAGCACGACTCTCTCTCTCTCTCTCTCTCTCTCTCTCTCTCTCTCTCTCTCTCTCTCTTCTCTCTCTCTCTCTCTCTCTCTCACACACACACACACACACACACACACACACACACCCAGCCTTCTTGAGATAGGACTCCTGCATTGACATCGCTTTCCTTAACACCCACCTAAAGAGCCTTTGCAGACGTGTTTTAAATTGCTCCCCATCCACAAAATTGTCATGACACATCCACCCTGATGGGGCAGAAACTCGTCCTCGGGGACAAAAAGTTCTCATCGTTTCTATGACTCCATCCCAGGGGCACGAGCAGCACAAACGCTGTGGCCATTGAGGTGCCCCATATCAAGCGGCCGCAGGAAACCAGGGTGCCCTCCTCTATGTCCCTCTGAGCACGGGTTGTTGAAGGCAGGACGGTGGCCCTGGTGGCTGTGCACAGCTGTCCAGAATGTCGGCGGGATCCTGGTGCATGTCTAGGACCATGCAAAAGAGGGGGAAAAGCAAAGGAGGGGCCCCGAGTGCCAGGAGCAGCGGCCAGTTCCCAGAGAATCAGCAGGGTCTTGGCATCTGGCAGGAGGACGGGTAACTCAGCCACATTGCCTTGTTCTCACCACGTGCCCTGCAGTCACAGGTTTTCTATCCAGCGGCCAGTGTCTCTCTCTGATGCTGGCGCAGGGATAACCATAGCCTCCTGGGACCATCGGCAATAGACAGGAAGGAGCTTTACTTCTGGGGCCTGACGGTGGATTCAGGGCGGGTGTTCCACGGCCGTGACGCTGTGTTCTGAGCAGTCTGCATGGGGGTGAGTGCACGGAGCCCGGGTGAAGCCGGCACTGCCGACGGGATGTCGTGAAGTAGCAGGTGACAAGGGTGGACATGGTCCCAGTGCAATCGGGCTCGACAGTCAAGGAGGGAAGGTGACGGCCTGTTGGCCAGGCTGGGCCTCCCATGAGTGAGTGAAAGGAGCTAGAGAACAAGTCAACCATCTCCGGCGCCCACGTGGACTCCTGCTGAGGAGGAGGACATCTGGGACTGGAAAATGGAGGGGAAAGCCGGGGCGTGGTGGTCAAAGCACCTGGAGTGTTTGGCCTCACCTGATATGGACCTCATCTGCTCACCTGTAGAGTGCACCATCCCACCCATAGAACCAAGCACCAAGCACCAAGCACCTCTAACAACCAGGAGACCACTCGCACATGCAAAGGACACTCAGCGAGGCCAGCCTAACAGTTGCCCAAGGAGGCTCGTGAGGAATAAATACAAAGGACAAAAGAAAACAGGCCCCCTGCTATTTCTTGAAAGTTGCGTAGGAACACATGCTACACGGTCCACCATTGCGTGAACCTCCCCAAGAAGGAAGGACCCCTGGGCTGAGAGGAGCGCAGGTCTGCCACGCCATGGTCTCCTGGGAGCTGGCCCGGACCACCGCACAGGGCATCCATAGCTAGTGAGCAGAAGGACAGGGGACCCAGGAGTGACGCTTCCTGCATGATCAGGGCTGGACAGCGCCAGGGTGATGGGACATCGGGCCCACACCAGGCCAGGGGACCACAGCCCGGAGCCTCAGGGAGACAGAATCAACACAGGCTCAGGAGGCCGCCGCTCTGACAAGGACTTTGAGGCTGGGCTCTGGTCTCTCTCCGTGGCCTGTGTCCCATCCCTTCTCTGACAACACTAAGCAAACATGTGCCAGAGTCCTTCTCGATAAATTCCAAACATGGATTTCTGCGTTAGTAATTTAAGTCATATGTTTCTGACCGTGAACTCACTGCGAGTTTTGGCAGCTGCATCATGGCTCTTTAAAGGCTGGGAACGTGTGCCATTTCACACCCAAGCACGTACACACACGCGTGTGCGCACCCACACACACAACCCAAGAAACCCAGAGTTGCAAAACCGAAGATTCTCCAGGTGGCTTCAAGATGGGCCGGCTGAGCTTCATTTCCAGCCAGGAATGAGCACTTCCTCCTCACCATCTCAGGCCAGCGCCGATCCTGTGACAGGGGCACACTCCCAGGAAGCTTCCTCCCTCGTCCCGAGACAGAAAAGCTACACAAGCGGCATCTGTGTCTGTGCCGACTTGGCCCAGCCAAGGCTCCGGTAATGAGGGGCCGTTCCATCCCTGGTAATTACCGCATAACCGACATCAATTCTCACCTCCCGGGCTCTTTGTTCGTGGTATGTGGGGAATTCCCTGGTACTTTCTGTTCATTAAATCATTTTTAACCTCTGTTAAAATTGATTTGGAGCAAGGCCATGAGCGTATGCTCACCTGCAACCCCACCTGCCCACCAGCCCCAGTGTGAACTTACTCATCCCTGGTCCTTCTCAAACTGTGAGCAGGTGGGTGTGGGGAAAACCTGGGAGCCCCACCCCCATCCTGCCCAACAGAGCCAAAGAGCTCCAGCCTGGCTTCCCCAGCCCTATCACGAAAACCAAAGACACCTGGCCACCTGCTCCCAGACCATTGTTGCTGAAAGGGAGTCGGTAGGATTATCCACGGGAAACACAAGCTCTTCAAGTCCCATGAGCACTCTCCAATCCCCAGAAGCCTGAGCAGCTCTCCTGGAGAGACCAACTCGGGCGCTTTTCTTGGGGTAAGGCCTCTCGGGAGGGACTCACTCCCTGCTGAGGACTGTCTTCCTGGATCCCCCGTTATTACTGGCACTGGACAGCTAGCTAGCTCCTGCTGAGCTCCAGCCTACCCCGTGGGAGGTGGGGGCTGAGCAGAGACCCCCTGGGATGCCCCTAGCTATCTGTCTGCAGAGACCCCTCTGGCCCTTGTTCCCAGATGGTTTTTACTCCACAGTTGGACACCAGGATGAGGAAGTAAGGAATGCTGTGCTCAGGCTTTTGTGACATCTCAAACTTGTTTTTCAAACTTTTAGATTTAAAAAAAAAAAAAAACATTCCGAATGTATTTTGCCAGAAATGGTGCTCATTTGTCAAATCACATGCGATTCCAGGGAAATGAGATTCATGTGTTTCTGATTCATTTACACTAGAGTCATCCAGCTCGGGAAGCCAAGTGCCTGGTGGGGGTGGGCAGGAGGGAGGGAGGCCCAGAGGTCAAAGGGCAGGTGGGGACTCCAGAGAAGGAGGGCTTGCCTGGGGGCATGTACCTGCCGAGCCCCCCTAATGGGCGGCCCCACGGTTGCCACCAGCCAGCTTGCAGGCTTGCAGAGGGATTATGGGGCTGAGAATAGCCTGTGATTCTGGGGCTCAGAAACCCAATGCTAAAGGAGGAAATGGAGACGGGCCCTTTTTCTGTTTGTGTGTGTGTGGGGGGGGGCTGTGGAGCATTGCTGTCAGAGCTGGGATCAATCTCTGTCCTAGCCCTAGGTCTCTCTGAGTCTCAGCTTTCCCCTCTGCAAATGGGACTCAGCGTGCGGCTTGCGCCTGTGTGTGAGTCTTGGATCCTCCTGCTGGACGCTGTTTCTGCACTCCTGGCTCCATCGCTAAGTGCAGATCTCTGGGAGGCAGCACCTCCCTCTTCCCACCCTTTCCGGGAGGAGGTTACAGTGGCCATCCCCAACTCTCCCGCCTGGATTCACATGTGGCTTTAGTTAGATGCCTCTTCCTCGATTTCAGTTTCTCTTCTGGGAAGGCAGGGGCTGACCTGCATTCCCATGGGCTCACGCACGGTGGCTGCGTGTCCCTCTCTGGCTGCTGCCTCAAGTGGTCTGGATACAGAATGGTCCCCTGGAAGAGCTCGTGCCTTGGCAAAGCACGAGCTGGGATCCAGAAGTGAACTAATGGACTCACGAGGGTTCTGAGCTCCTCAGCAGATAAATCCATTGATGGTTTAGTGCGTGCATTGGGGGGTCAAGGTAGGCAGGTAGGCTGGCTGGAGGAGATGGTACCTTGTAGACTACTGTCTACCGCATTCTTATCCCAGGGAAGAGCTCGACACACCCTTGGGATGGCCCAGGATGGTGGCAGTGTCCTCTCTCCAGCTGTGGAGTGGCAGGCGAGCTGCCCTTCCGTGCACACAGCTTCAACAGGAAAGCAGCTCAGGTAAGCGCACCTGGTGAGCTCCCTGCCACCTAGCAAGACCCCCAAACCCACGTCCCGCAACGTGGGAAAGTCCAGAATCGATGTGTAGGACCGACATGGGTTCCACAGAGGACACTAGCTTTCCAGGGACATCCTGGATGAGAGCAGGAGACCAGCGCATAGGGGTGCGGCATGGCAGGCAGGGGGAGGAGCCCTGGCTGTCCCCTCAGCTGGCCTTGGACGTGTGCCTCCTGGAGGGGTGGGGAGGGTTCTCCTCCAGAGTGGGCAGGGATCTCTCTGTGGACCTTCAAATCAGAGCTCCATCTCTCAACAGAAGTTTGTGTTTTAATATCCTTTTAAACTCTAAATCTTGAAGGATTTATGACTTGTGGATAACTACAAATTCATGAATCCAGAATGAGGTCAGTAGTAGACCATGTGCTCTGTCATCCATGATAAGCGTGATTTTCTTTTTCTTCTTCTAATCATCAATTTTACAAAGCAGATCGCCCAGAATAATCATTTCCAAGTTAAAATTGTTTTTTATAATTCATCCATCTCACAATTGTGTGTAATAACCACATCTATTTATTTTTTCTTAAGTAATCATGGTATTTTCATCAAAATTCATTAGAAGCCGCTTCTAGGAGGACATGCTTTTAAAATATTCAAATTTATAGTTAATGTTTTATTAACCATATTTAGCCTATAATTATTTTTCTAATGAAAATTATCCCGACTGCACCATCTGATGTTATGAGGCTGGTAGTTCAAACAAAATCCAGAGAAACATTTATGCACAAAGGACTGTGTATTAGTCATTTGGAAGGAAGGATTTATGTGCTATATAATTAATTGTTGCCTGAGTTTGACAGTCCATATTTTACTTCAATGAATTATTTACACTGGAGGAGGCGTAGCAGTTCACCCTTTAAAAGGTTAGGAAAATATAAATATATGTGTCATCTGAATAGTGGGTGATTGTATTGCAATGGATAGGGAGTGTGTGTGTGTGTGTGTGTGTGTGTGTGTGTGTGTGTGTGTGTGGCTTGTATGGAAAATAAAATATGTTCTCTACATACATCAAATACATACTTACTATATTTTAGGGGCTATATTGACTAATACATATGCATAGGCATGCATTTGGTTTGCTTATAGAATATATATGAATATTTTTGTGTATGTGTATATAGACTATGTAATGTTCTCCATATAATAGAGAATATGTATACTACGTTGTAGAATCGTGCAATGGTCCATCAATGAGCGTACGTTTGTGTGCACGTGGTTTGTACCCAGAATATAGGGTGAAAAGATATTCTATGCAGAAGGGACACTGCGGTGCCCAGCTCCTGTTCCCTGGGTTTGTATACTGGTCTGTGTGTGGGCATACTCACACACCGATCACCTTAGTATTCTCTACTGTTCTTTAAGTACTGGATGTGAGCATGGAGCCTTGAACTCTTTCTCTCAGCTTCCTGCCTCCATCCCCTGAGCTCTGCAAATCTGGCCTGACGTGGACTGACCCATGAAATCCCCAGAACTGTGAGCAAATGAGTCTTCCTTCCTCTAAGTTGTGTGTGATCAGTTGTTTTGGGTGACGGCACTGAGAACATTGAGAGAGTGGCACTCCCTCTCATTACCCGAAAGTGGCTGAGTGCTGAGTCTGTCTTTAGGACAGAAATAGTTGGCTGTGGGCACGTTTCTCTAGCAGCAGGGTGGATCAGAAGCACTGTGCTCAGTCAGGAAGGTACACCTGGGTAAAGGTGTTTTCTCTCCTCTCCTGCCCCACCTCAGTCACTCACATCCTCAAGTTTATCACCTTGTAAGAACAATTTGACTGCCATAGAGTGGGCAGAAACCCAAATACTTGCTTGTCCAGCATGTGCTGATTGACTTCATGCTGCTTCTCTTTCAAAATATACCTAGACCAAAACAGCTTTATCTATATTTCTGTCCTTCAATGTGAATTTGTCTTCTCTTTTCCTAAGGAGGCAAAAATAACAACGTTCTTCAGCAAATATTTTAAAACACTAGGTGAAACTTACATATTGTACTTTGAGTCAACCACCAGGACAAGATAATCAGGAACAGAATCTCAATAAATGCTCTATTCATGAATGACATGGTTGAGCTAAGAAGTCTCCAAAGCTTCTGTTTTCCAGAATGGTCACACTAAAATGTGCTTTAACAAAGAATGCAGAACTCCAGGGGTGAAAGGTTTGATTAAGTGTGACAAAAATCCATAAAATGAAGATGTCAGAAGAATTGAAAGGACACCAGACGTGGTGGCGCACACTTGTAATCCCAGCATTCGGGAGGCTGAGACCGGAGGATCCGGGTTCGAGGCCAGCCTCAGCTACCTAGTGAGGCACTCCGCAACTTAGTGAGACTCGGTTTCAAAATAAAGAATAAAAAATAGGGCTTGGGGTATAGCTTGGAGGTAGAATGCCCCTAAGTTCAATCCCCAGTACCGCAAAAAAAAAAAAAAAGGACACCAGAACATTCTGAGGCTGATACCTAGAGTTCTGGAGAGATTTCAAGGGGGAGGGGGGCAATGCAATTGAGATGTTTTGGCCACACCTGACCTGCCCCTGTCCCTCAAGCCACCGTATCCATGCAGCTCTGGCCCTCTGGCCCAGAATGACTGGTACACATGACCTTCCTCAAAGCAACATTTTTCGAAGTTAAAAAAAAAAAAAAAACCCTTCAAGTTTTTCAAAGCATTTTTTTCTTTGTCTTGGTGAACATCTTTCTCCCTCTCTTAAGGATATTGTTGGGGATCTCATTAGGAATCTTATTTGGAATTTTTCACTGAGAATCTTGGGGGATTTCTGTAAATCTTGTTGGGTAACCTTTTGAGAATCTTATTGGGGATTTTGGGAATCTCGCTGGGAAGTTTCGTTGGGGCTCTCAGGGATCTCATGGGAATCTAAAGGATCTTGCTGGGGCTGACGTAAGGAATCTTGTTGAAGATCGTATTGAGTGTCTTGCTGGGAATTTCATTGAGATCTCATTGGGATCTTGTTGGGAATCTCTGCTACCCAATTCTCACTGTGAGACAACCAAGCACAGACTTATCAGTAGCTTCCCTTCCCAGAGGTGTTTGCATTTTTAAGGTGGTAGCAACATCTTAGGCCAAAGAAATAAATCTAAGGCCAAGACCTCTGTGGTGACAGAGATACGGGGCTCAGGGTCTTCCAGGGCTCTCTGTAAACTGCTCTGATAGAGGAATAATATCCAGAATATACAAAGAACTTAAAAGTCTTAACACTAAATAAACAAATAACCCAACCAAGAAGTGGGCAATTGAACTAAATAGACACTTCACAAAAGAAGAGATACAAGTGGCCAATGACTACATGCAAAAATGTTCAATGTCCTTTGCAGTCAGGGAGATGCAAATCAGAACTACACTGAGATTCTATCTAACCCTGGTCAGAATAGCAGTCATCAAGAATACAAAGCAATAAATACTGGCAAGGATGTGGCCAAATGGGAACTCTTCTACACTCTTGGTGGGATTGCAAATTAGTGCAGTCACTGTGGAGATCAGTGTGGAGATCCCTCAGAGAACTGGGGATGGGTCTACCATATGATCCAGCTATAGCACTCCTGAGTATCTTTCCAAAGGGAACAACATTAGAATATTATAGTGATATGTGCATATCCATGTTTATAGCAGCACAATTCACAATAGCCCAAACATGGAACCAACCTAGGTTTCCAGCAACAAATGCATGATTACAAAATCATGGGATATACTCGCAATGGAATTCTATTCAGTAATAAAGAACAAAATCATGTTATTTGCAGGAAAATGGATGGACCTGAAGAACATTATGTTAAGTGAGATGAGCCAGTCACGAAAAGCGAAAGGTCATATGTTTTCTTTCCTATGTGGAAGCTAGGGAGTAATTGGGATACAAGAGGGACTTTAGATAATGGAGGAGAAACCCAGTGAAAGGATAGAGGGATCCAGGGGAGGGTGTTGTTGCAGGGAAGGGAAAATCAATAAAAGCAACACAGCCACCGATGCTATGTACATATGTGAAATTACCAGCGCCAATCTCAGCATCACGTATGGGGAAGGGGAGGGGGTCGGGAGGGAGCCGGAGAAAGCCCACCAAGTGCTGTGTGCATGTGAATCACACAATTCTGTGAGATTACAATGCACCAATAATAGTATAATTTTTTTTTATACTCTCACCTCTAGAACCTCCAGAAAAGACATTCCTGTTGGCCCAAGCCACCAAGCATGTGACAGCTTGTTGGGGCAGCCATGGAAGCTCATGCAGCAATGCCAGGCAAGGTCAGGATGACTGTCAGGCTTGGAAAACTCCCTGCAGGCCAGACATACTTCCAAGCCATTCAAATAACTGTCTACACGGGCTGGCTCCCAGCGACTATGGGCGGGTCCTGTCTGCCCTCTCCACTTCGCAGCAGGGGATGGTGAGGCAGAGGCATGAAGTGCCGAGACTCTAGGGAGTGGCAGGCTGGCCCCAGCACCTGCCCAGGCACAGGGGACAGCTGCAGGAAGGCGGCTTCCTGGGGAGAGGAGATGGGCAAGCAGCCGGCAGACCAGATGGGCCCTGCCCCATGATCCACGGAGGCCATGATCCATGACTGGCCTTGGGCACTGCGGCTCAGAATCCAGGCTGAGAGCTGCCCCGCATTCCCACAGGGACAGACCACATGCGGTGCCCTCTGTGCTCAGGGGCTCAATCGCTTACCCCGAGCATCGTGTTTAGATTCCCCAGGCCCTGTGTCGGAGGGTTCTCTCCTTTCTACTTTGGAGTCTTAGAGATTCAAGTGCACTGGCATGCTGTCGGGGGCCAGCCCTCGAGGCAGTGGGATCGGGAGTCCCTCGTTAAGGGTGGATTGTGACGAGGTTCACGCCCAATGCAGTGTTGAAACGCATCTGTTTATTCCAAAAAGTAGCCTGCCGTTTCTTACACTAGCTTTTACAATGAGGCATACAGAACAGGAATTTTTACAGGCTTGTTTTTCCTAAAAGTTGAGTAGGTACATCTTTAACTAGAAAAGCCATTTCCCATGGTATTTGATGGGATTAAGAAAACAGCGAAGGTTATAGAATACAATACATATATAAAAATTCTTTTAGTACAAAATAGTGTTAAAGGTTAACAAGGAAGAAGAGTCTCTATTCATTTTCAATATTTGCCTAGCTCCTGTAAGCAGTGTTCTTATTTTAAGGCAGCTAGAGTTAGTTAATGTGTGGTGGAGACAAGGGGGAGGTGTTTCAGAGAGAGAGAGAAACTATCTGTCTTAAAGCTTTCTTTACTCATGGATAAAATAGTAGTCCTGAGTTTCTTTGGTTTAACTATATTGTTTCTAACCTGTGCTGATACTAATGAAGCTTGCAAAGTCCATTTCCTGATGTTTGTAAAAATGTTAATGAATATCTCTGAGGCAAGCTGAGGCATTTTCTTTTTCAGCTAACACTGAGGAATCACAATCTGTCCAGCCATCTTGTGTTTCTAAGAAATTTTTCTTTATAATTAATGTGCAAGCAAAACCCAAAGCACCCCAAATTTCCAGAATGTAATAATGCAAAGTGGGAAATGCCACGCACTCCTTCTTTTGGAATCGTCTGCCTTGCAGGGTTCCAGCAGGATCAAGCCCTGCTCAAGATCCAGCTATTAAGGCGACATTGTAGCACTCAGCATCTATCCGAGAAATGCGTTTTCCTGACAATCAGCATGTTTTCCCCAAAAGAGAGGACTAAAGGGCGCTGGAGCTGGTATCCGGTGAGAAGTGAGCATCCTAAAGACAGTCAGGACAGGCGTTTTCTTTGTTTATCAGAGGCTGGGAGCTCCCTACATGAACTTTTTGTTCATTTAAGTCAATCCTGCGCTCAACAAAACTAGGATCCTCCCAAATGAAAGCGCTCAGCTCACATTGCTGGGAGAGGAGAATCAGAAACACCGAGCTCCTCAGCAGCCCAGCCCCCTTCATAGCCATAGCGAGGTCTCTGGACTTCCCAGTTGAAGGAACTGGCTCCACTTCTCAAGTTCTGGAATTCACTTTAGTTCTCTAAATTGTCACTGCCTAGCACAGCTGGTAAGTTAAGGCATGGGACTAGGCCCTTGCTGTGCGCCATCTTTAAAATCAGGAATTCTTGCACTCGAAGGCTGTCATGATCCAGGGCCCGGTCAGGGTGCCTCCGATACTTTGGGCTCCTTTGAGAGAGAGTCTCTGGCTCCTGAGAATAGCTCTCCCTTGTCTGTGCTCTCGAGAGCTGCGCTGACACAAGGCTCGGTGTTAGAGCCAGCTCAGGCCGCTGTATCTAGCATACCAGGCCCTGGCAATAGGAACACCCCATTTCATTTCTCGTGATTCTGGAACATAGAAGTTCAGGATCAAGAGGCATGGCATCCAGGCTCCGGGTGGGCTGGAGCCTGCGTCTTACAGAGAGGCGCCTGATCCTGGGTCTTCTCATAATAGAGAGAAGAATACAGCTCCCAGAAGCTCTTCTCCTGAGTGCACTAATCCCATCCCTCTCAGGACCTAATCACCTCCAAACACACCTCAAGGAACACCACGGGGGTGAAGACCCCAACAGGTGAATCCATGGGGTCACAAACTCCCCGTTTCTAATACTTGGTAGCAGATCAAAGCAATGCTACTGGACAATTGTTCGTTGCTGCATGGCTTTTGTTGTTGCTGCTTCTGAAGCTTTTAATCACAAGAATGTCCCTTTTTAATTTCATGATAATCTTTGAGTTGTTTGTTTTTCTGGGGGCGGGGTCTCTCTCTGATGCCAGCTCCACCTTGAGCCCCTGGGCTCTAGCGACGCTCCACTTTTGCCCTCACAGCGGCCCTGCTCATGACGATCTTTAAAGAGTGCGTGGTAGACACTCTTAAGCGAGTCACCTAAGATGCAGAGATCAGGAGCACATAGACATGGTGCTCGTTGTGCTAAAGCACATTTCAGACTCCCAAGGTGATTTCATAGAGTGCCCACGATGATTTCTAAAAAGAAGGATGGGATCGAGAGAGGCCACCCTCCTGCCATGGTGACTTGATTATTTTGGTCGCAATTTGAACATGAACGGGGCCATGATGGATGCCCATTTGACAGCCCTGGGCCTCTGAGGTTCCCCACAAGCTCCTTACCCTTTCCATCTATCGCCTGAGTCAACTCAGCACTTGGTAGGGTTATGTTTTTACTACTCTAGCATATGCTCCACTTTGCAACAAATCATAGCACAAATCCACATGGACGGTGGTCCATGCCTCACAAGGAAAATTAATGGCAACCAGGCCTGGCGGCGAGGACGGTGTGAGGGTTGAGGAATGGCTTCACAGGGCGGCGTGGCTGAGCTTAAGCGTGCGCAGTCCAGGAAAGGAATTTATTCACAAACCCTGCCGTAAAATTGCTCTTTAACATAATGTCGAGTGGCCTGGGTGATCATTCAAAATGAATTCACTCCATCCAGAAAACAGCCAGTAGGTTAAAACCACACACATGTGCATGCGCACACACACACACACACACACACACACACACACACACACACACAGGAGACATTGGCAGCCAAGATATTGAAAGGGTCTCCGAGGGCATGTGTGAGTGTGCGTGTGTGTGTGTCTTTTTCAGAGAACACAAGAAAAATCAGATTCGCAACAGAGGCCCCTGAGAAAGTGTCCTCTAGTTCACCGAGGAGGATCAATAGGGCTGGGGCAGGATGAAGCTCTTCTGCAGTGTGGAGTGGCCCCGGGGGCTGTGGCGGGAGCCGGCAGGCAGAGTCCGCTGAGCAATCCATCCTCTCTCCTGCCGTCCTGGCATCAACTTGGTGACAAAAGATGGAAAACAGTCACATTATTTTGTTTCCCTCATAATTTTGCTGGAAGTTGGTCCTGGCCCAAGGAGCCAGGTGGGATCTCCCTGGAAGAGTGTCACACTGGCAAGGGGGCGGGGGTGGCAGATTCCGAGGTGACACCAAGGTAGCGGGGAAGGACACATTCTCCTGTGTCCAGGAGGCGGCTGCATGTGGAAGCTAATACATTACCGAAGCCCAACATACTTGTTAGCCATTTTCCTCTCCTGAATTAAAAAATTGAATTATACACTCAGCCTAGTTACTGAGCCTGTAAAGTTTATTAAAGTTTATCGACCATGTGTATACACTTCAGGATCCCGCTTCAATCGCGGCTCCCAAGATGGAACATTGAATTAAGAGGCAGCGCCTGCCGCGGCGCGGAGGACTCCAGCCGAGCTACAGGTAGCTAAAGTCTCCTTCAATTAGACATAATCATCACTCACAGTCAATAATTGTGCTAAGGGCTGCTTTCAAATCTGTGAGGGATTCGCATTTAATGTACTGATTCAGCTTGTCTGAGCCAAATTCACTGTGTACTGAAACCAAAGCAATTTAGTTCTTGCCTACGGCCTTTTTGGCAGTTCATCTAGCTGAGCACCGTGAGGACTCCGAGATACAATTTGATCTGAGACATCTGCGCGCAGACAGGACCTTTTCCTTGACGGAGGAGACAGGGAATGGCTAAGCTCTAGTTTCATGTGAAGAACCAGGCCTTATCTTGCCCCTGAAAAATAAAGCATTTAAGATAGAGTAAAAAGCCAAATAAAAAAAAAAATATTTTTTTTCCCTGGGTTTATGAAATGCAGTCTGCAGCCACGAACAGCCTTCCTGCTTCAACCCGCAGAAAGCACTTGAGCCCTGATCCCTGGATTAACCATTTAAGGATATTACACTTATCGGCGGCTGCAGCTGACGGAGGAGATCTTTATTAAATATGAAAGGGAAACGCTTTGTTCTTTGTGAGTTTGCAGAAATATGGAAATTCCTTTATGCACACCAATGGCCTTGCAGTGGGCCCAGAAAACAGCTGCAGTATTTACCACCCGGCCCGTGCTCCTCAGAGCATCCGAAGGCGGGGCTGCTCTGCTCACCACGCAAAGCTGTCCTGGCCTTGGGGACCATCCGGGCCACTGCCTATGTTTGTCCATTGTAACAATGGTCCCACGACGACGACCAGGCTGTCTGTGGAAGAGCCACTCTCTGAGGACATGAAGCACCGTTGGTGTTGTTTTGATTTTCAAGAGCTCTGGGACCAGAGAAACACCGAAAATCACAGGGACACCCAGGGGCAGAATTTCCGGACCTTTCTGTTTTTATATGAGGACATTGGGCCACCTCGATACCCGGGTGGGAAGCACACCTGGGTCTCTGCAGAACTGAGATGTCGGTAGGAAGGCCACTTGGAGTGCCAGTCTGTGTCCCTGAGGCAAAGACAGGTGATGTCGGGTGCCCTGTGCTCGTGACGGTGGTGGTCTAAGGACGGGTCCTGGAGAGTGCACACGAGCTGGAAGAGCTCAGGTGCAGGGGAGGTGCTGGGTGCCCAGGCAGACAGGGAGGAAGGGGCACAAGCACTCCAACTCTGGTGTCCAGGACGTGTCTACACCGTCCAGGGTCAAAGGAGGACGGGCCGCTGTGGTTCCCGTAATCCTGTGCAAGGCCGCTGTCACCTGCCCCTGATCCTCTCACCCTGGAGCTCCTGGCTTTGCCTAAGGAGGTCTAATGCCGGTGAACAGACACAGGCGCCCCGGCAGGAGGCCAGGTGCATGCGGAGACTGAGGACCTCAGCCTGGACAGCAGCCCCAGGTGCCCAGGCAGGGGGCAAGGCAGGCAAAGGGACGCAGGGCTCCAGGAAGAAACAGGGGGTGCAGGGGACCCGGCCGTGTCACTGTGGTGCAGGACTGGCGGGAGGAGGAGGACACGGGAGTGAGCTAGCTCTCCCCGCTGGTGCGTCTCGCTGAGTCTCCACGATTCATCCCTGCAAACTCGGTGAGCGGCAGTCCACGCACAGACTGGAAACCGAGGCTCCTCAGCAGCGCGAGAGACACACCCACGAGGGAGGGAGCGGGGCGGGACGAGTTCCCACCCGGGAGAGTCTTGCACACTGTGAGATGGAGCAGGATGGCTTGTGGGGCACCTCGTCCTCCTGTCGCTGCACACACAGGCCGCAAGGAGGGGAACAGCGCTGGCGGGGCCCTGTCCATGGGAACATGGAGCAGTCACACCACCCTGAGACCACACGCCTGACTCATCCCGTGCAGGAGACACATACTTCACATGACACACTCGCCACACGCGTGCAAACCTCACACATAGCACACCTCCCACATGAATCACACATTACACACCCCACACACGATAGACATTACACACTACACACCTCACGATGCACACTCACACGTGACACATATGACACACACACACCCCACAGCTCACACGATGCATACCACACACATGACACATACCACACACCTTACACGGTGCACACTCATGCAGGACACATCTGACACACACCATACACCTCACATGATGCATACCACACACATGACACATGTGACACACAATACACATGACATGTGTGGCACACACCTCATATGATGCACACACTATGCCTTACACAGAATACACAAGATGCATAAACGGGGCACACACCATGTATCACATATACCAGACACCACAGACACAACATGTGACATGCACCCCATATGACAGACCACACACGTACATACATCGCACATCACACAGACCACACATGTCCACATTCCACACATGAACACGCACCACACATACATTACACACACATCGCACACCACATGCACTCATGCCACACACCACACACGCTGCACACCCACACACATGTACCATGTATCACACATCACACAGACCACACATGTCCACATTCCACACATGCACACGCACCACACATACATTACACACACATCACACACCACATGCACTCATGCCACACACCACACACGCTGCACACCCACACACATATACCATGTATCA